>VOPJ01010340.1:82606-127581 GCA_014673585.1 Semibalanus balanoides | reverse complement strand
ATTTCCGGGATCAAAATGTCAAGCCCAATCAACGGTTCTCAAGTTATTAGCCAAAGTATGCGATCGGGTCGGCCGCCGACTGCTTTTGTGAGTACCAACATGGCCACCGTCATTAGACAACTCGACCAATAGGGTCGCAGCGCCACTGCTTAACCCATACGCTGATATATGAGGTTGACGATCGAAACAAAAGCGCCATACACGCTGAGAAAAGATGCAGCCATATCCTGGTATATTATTCCAGATCTGGTTGTGACCAAGGTATTCTGCTTGTGACCTTCACTTTTTGGTATGGTTTTTAGTCTTTATAGTATATTTCTAGTGTATACTAAATAAAAACTTGGAGTACCCAGTATTCAGTGCCCTGGTTTTTTGCATTTTTGTCTCAATGTCCATTGTCATTGCATTTCAAATGGTGACTTGTGCCGTATTTCTGACGCAGATTTAAGTAACAAATCGAAAACGTCAAAAAACGAGTCTGTTTCTTATTATATATATATATATATATATATATATATATACTATATAGTATATATTATATATATATATATATATCAGCCAACCTCTAATTAGCGGAGATACCTTTTTTCGCTTAGCGGATTAGTGTTTCCGCTAACTTTGGAAGCCATTAGCGGACCAATTAGCTTCCGCTAACTTAAAGCCCGCTAACAATTTGTGTTTGCCTTAATTAAGCCATCCTCAGGTATAAGAGTGGGGAGCCGAGGTAGAAGAGGGAATGAAAGGGACGGAGTACCCTTTCGCCAGCAGAAAATTAATCATACTGTGTGATAGTTGTATTCCGTTGCTTGGATCGGTGCGATGTTTTATGCCACTCGACAACAGGCCATTTCCTCTAGATTATCCCCCGTCCTCGCTGCGCTGTGATCACACGCTGTGCCGCCATGCTCAGGTGTACGGCGGTACAGTCTACCCTTTCCGACGCGGTCTCCCGTCCTTCCCGTGCTCTGCCTCTGACCACACGCCGCGCTGGGACGTTATCACCAGATTTTCAGCGGCGCAGTGCACTATTTCCGAATCCACCCGGCCTACTGGCGGACCACCCTGAGGAAGCTGCGAGCGGCCGGCCTCAACACGGTTGAGACCTATGTCGCCTGGAACCTGCACGAGCCACAGATGGATGTGTACGACTTTGGTGACGGCGGCAACGACATGTCCGAGTTCCTCGACCTGGCAGGTCAGTCCCGATTAGTGTGAGGCTTAAACGCTTCTGCTTTATTTATATATATTATATTATGTTGTCTACTGGTAGAAGTGGTCCGGAATTGCTTTCCCCACGTTTCCTACCCATTGAGAACCTTGAGAAAGGTAGTATCTTGTGACTGTAAAAACACATCACTCCAGTGAGGATGTTCATGACTATTTTGACGATGACATAAGAGCAAAACAGATGCAGCGAATGTGATTGTTTTATGTTTTTAGACTACTTCTGAAACTCACTTTACCTGGGACGCATAGCATCCGCATATGCCAAACATCAACATGATATGATAATATAGAAAGACCAATGCTGCCTTCACCGCCATTTAACTGGGAAGATTACTTTTAATTATGTCATATGTCTCCGATTAGTGGTGATCACTTTGGCCTCACTAACTGCATCATTGCGCTTATGACACTACTGGAGACCCGTTTGCCTTTTGCAGGATACATAAAGATTGCACAGGAAGAGGACCTATTTGTCATCCTCAGACCTGGACCCTACATTTGCTCCGAGTGGGATTTCGGCGGTCTGCCCAGGTATGCCCGATTTCAAACCAGAAGTCAAGTGTCTTATTCCATGGCCTTGCAGGGGGAACTTAAGTCGAGTCTGAACGCATTCCATCTACATGCTGGCAGTTGAAATGCCACCTTGCCGCAGTGGCGGATCCAGAAAATCTTCAAGGAGGGGGCCATCAATCGCAGTGGTGCCCCTACCTATACACAAATCTTAAAACTCGACAGATTTGGTCCACTATATTTTGAGGGTGCCCCTATTTCATTTTTTTTGCCAAATGTTAAAGGGAATGTTTCACATTAACATAAGATTTGAGTTGAGATGGCCAAGTTGTTGGAATTCCATTGAAATTAAGTATGTAGAAGTTAAAACACCCACAGAGGTCTAATCGAGAGTAAATTTGAGTTGGTTTTTGACATCTGCAAAAAATAAGCCCTAGTGTATTTAGGGTAGCCGCTTTTAAAGCGATTGTCGTCATCCCTTTTTATCAAATGTTGATATTAAAGTAGACTTGTTTTACATATTTGGCTATACATTAGCCATACACTAGTCATTACATATTGCAGCTGAAGGGTTTTTTCTATTTCCGAAAATTCCTTCATATGACGTCATCAGCCCAAATTCTAAAAACTTAGTTTTTCATTGAAATTGAGCACTGTTTGTGAGAAACAAATGTCAGAATCGTGTTTCAGCAGCAATTACTTCATATTTTGCACCACAAGCGGCGTACATTGGACAACTTTCAGAGAAGTGAAACATTCCCTTTAAGGGCCCCTCAGGTCAGCAGAGTGCCCCCCTCAGCCGGCCAGAGTACCCCCTGAGGCGGCTATAGTGCCCCTCAGGCGACAAGAGTGCCCCTCAGGCGACAAGAGTGTCTACCCCTCAGGCGACAAGAGTGCCCCCTCAGGCGACAAGAGTGTCTACCCCTCAGGCGACAAGAGTGCCCCCTCAGGCGACAAGAGTGCCCCCTCAGGCAACAAGAGCGCCCCCTCAGGCGACAAGAGTGCCCCCTTAGGCGGCCAGAGTGCCCCCTCAGGCGGTCAGAGTGCCCCTCAAGTTCGAGGCCCAAGGGGGGCCATGTCCCTCTGCCCCCCCCCCCTTTGGATCCGCCACTGCCTTGCCGGTGGTGGTAGTGGATATACTAGACCAGAGAAAGTGGATGGCGAGGACTGTACTGAGCCTTTTCGGTACCTTCTGCCTTCCTTACGATTTTCTGCCGTCTGGCTGTAATTGGATTTATAAAAGTAGATGATTATTTATAAAAAGCATCTCCAAGAGTGTCAAACCCAGGAGTTAAAGGGAATAGTTCACCCTCTAAGGTCTTCCGATATTTTTTTGCTATTAGCTAGTTCCTGGGGTCTTTGAAATGTATCAGCAACTAGCGTGACTCTGGAAAAATGGTTCATGGCTGGTTCATGGTTCGATTCAGAAGATTGTTTTCTATAAACCAGTGTCAATAAACCCAAATAAGTGATGTGAGAAGACACACTCCCTTAAAATCTTGTAAAGTTTCGTCATATTTCGTTATCTGACATGTTTCTATGATATATATTCATGTTTTAGCAATTGACAATTTCGAAAAATATGGGAAAAATCGAAATTTATAATTTTTCATCATAAATTTCAAAAATCCGGTATGGCAGTATGATAACAGAGTCTATTATCAGTCAAATTAAGGTAACAAAATACCTGTAGTTGACGAGTTAGTGGCATAAATAGGTAATACCTGCAACCAAAAGTGACTAGTTAGTATGTAGTTCAAATCGGGCAGAATTCTGAAGTGAGGCAGGATTTCCGGCTTAGTTGGCAGGCTAAAATCCTGCCCCCCCCCCAACTTGAACATACTTCCTGCGTCCCTGCTCTCTTTAACACAAACCGATTGTTTGGTCAAACACACGGCCCTCTGGGGTCTACCCGATACCCGAAACGACGAGTTTTTAATTATTCTAAACAGTTTTCCTTATTCGGAGTTTTTGCTGTCAGTCGGGAATCGGGGGAGCGCAGGGCTGAAATTCTCCTGCACAATCTGGCAAGCTGAGTGAATAATTTGGCAATCTGTATGATAGCCGCTCATGTGTTTTGCTGTTTGTCCTTCAACGGTTGTTTGTGACGGTATTTTGCGGGTTTGACTTATGTCACGCTTGCAGCTACCTTCTGCGCACGCACAATGTGCACGTGCGATCCTATGACGAATACTACATGGGCCGGGAAAGGAAGTGGCTAGCAGAGCTGCTGCCTACAGTCACCGATCTTCAGTTCACCAAGGGTGGACCCATCATAGCCTTTCAGGTTTGTATTCACTATTACAGCTTGTGTACATACACTGGATTCGCCGCGAGACGGTCCGTTCCCTCCGCTAGCAACGGTGGCAGATCCGTTTGACGGATGACGAATTTGATGCGGACCACGCTTAAGTTACTGCACTGAATACGGAAGTTAACATGCCGAACATACCAAAATTAATCAAGAAAACGTGTATACAATACATATAATAATAAAATATATTATATTATATAATACATATAATAATATAAAGTATAATATGATATAATACATATAATAATATATAATATAATATAATATATATATATTTTTTTGACACTTACTCTGGTGAGATGTAATATGTATTTGTATTTTCATGAATTTGCCATTTTTAGCATTCTGAAGCAAAGTTTCACGCAATCGATCTATACATTTTTCGCTCGAATTTTGTATGTCGCACGGCGACAAACCACGCGAATTACACAAGAACTTCTGCAGGAAGAAACACAGTAATACACACACCTAAAAGAAAACCCAAGAAAAACAGTAACAAACGAATGGTGTAAGAACAAACTCCAGCTGTACAAACACGCGACAAAAGAAACATTGCAGAAACAGGCGAAACGTGTAAAGAACAAACTCCAGCTGTACAAACACGCGAAAAAGAAACATGGCAAAAAAGAAGCAATTCTTGCCAAGATTAATGAACAAGAAACGAAAAACATATGTGTTGTTGAAATTGACCCGTAAGAAATTGAAAACATTCTACGACAACGACATCGAACCATATCGACATCGAACACATCATAAACATCACGAACAGCGAACCATCTTTATATTCATGTTTCTTTGTTATGTCTATGTTTAGGACCCAGCTTATCCTTTTTACTGTACCTATCCTCAAGGCGCGCAAACCAGGATTTTCGTAAGGGACGACCGCAAGGGGGCCCCATCGGCCACGAGGGCCCCACCATGCGGACCCAATATGACCCTGCACATTATCAGGCAGAATCCAGGCATAACCCCAGTTTCCGAAAACAATAATTGACTCCCCCCCCCAAGAAAAATACAAAAACAAAAAATCGGACTTTACCACTGTAACTACAGTGTACAGTTAACACTGTAACGCTTCCGCAGTTGCTATGGTACACACTGAAGGTCCGACTTCTTTCTACGCTTACGTATGTTTGAACGGCGAATTAAGATACGTCCGTATATGCATTCCAAACCGCATTACTGAGAGCTCCAAATTATATTTTACGCATTGGCCTCACCCTGTGATTTGCTCTTTTAAAAGCAAAATCCCGTTTTTAGGCGTTTTCAGTGAAAAGACAACTGGTTTTGCTTAAAACAGACCAACAAGGTAAACCAATTGCGCAATATATAAATTTAAGCTCTCGATAATGCAGTTAAAATGCCACGAATTGTCGTTTGTTAATTCGCCCTTAAAACATACGCCTTAGAGGAGAAAAACCAAGTCGACCTTAGTGTGACCATGCAACTGCAGGCCCTGTACTACATTACAAAACGGGTGACGACACGCTCCCTGCCCCCCCCCCCCCCCACGGCAACAACTTTATCCTGGTGGCTGTATGGCCTGTAAAGTTTGACCCCACGCTCCACAACGTTTTTAATATACGGCAGAAGAAGGTCCACAAGATAACTAGGGTTCACCATTGTAAACGCTTGATAAAATTGCGTCTTCCTACCCAAATAGAATGGGTCTGTTAAAGAAAATAGGTTCAAGCAGTTCCCACTGGCGGATCAGCCGTCTTTTTTTGGGGGACCAACTTTTTCTGCCAAAAAGTTCCCTCCTTTATTCTCTCGGATTGGCGTCACCTTATTTAGTATTTGAGCTTAAAAATATACTTTTTCGGAATAAAGAAAAACTACAAAAACGCCGATACTCCGTTAACAGTATGCTACGGAAAAAACACATTATAAGTAGTAGTAAAACGTGATCTCAAACTAACTCGCAGGTCGTCGCGTAAATTTAATTGGGGTCGGCTAAATGCAGAAAAGACGTCTTTGCCGCATTAAATAAGGATTTCTTATGTTATAGTAGGTACGAAGTATTTACGCCGCGAACGCGCGAAAAATTCGGGTTTGCCTGATAAAACCCAAAAATATAGTGGTTGCCAGTATGAATGTATGTATAGCATGGCGATACCAACTTTAGGACCAATTTAGCAAACTGACATTTATTATCTTTGACCAGTGTCAGCAATTTTGAATCAGCTAATACCAACTTTGAATATTCTTTAGGCACAAACCTGGAACTTAAATCAATTGCCCGTACAGCACGCTAATTGTAAATCTTATGCCCTTGATATGCATTCTCTTAATGTGTCACAATGTGCAGAAGAGCCCAACAGGACCTCTCTGAAAACCAGAAGCCCGTGACGTCCAAAAGGCCCTGTGAGGTCATCTGCAATACCAAAAGGAGCATGGGCTTCAGAAGGTCATAAACATGCCAAAATGCCTGAACCAGCACAGAGGGACGCCTTGGGCGGTCGGAGGGGCTCTGTAGGGCCCTGAAAGGTTAGATGGGTCCCTGGGAATGTCGTAGTGACAAAAAGCAGCCAGAGCAGTTCCTTACCAGGTCTAAAGGCCCCTGACAGACCTGAGGGCTGAGGGCCCCTGGAAAATTCAAAAGGGCCCCATGTAGGTCAGAGAGGCCCTTGACCAGTCTAGAAGGTCCCTGGGCTGGTCAAAAGGGCCCCTTAACATGCCTAATTGACCTTTGTCAGCACGGAGGGGCCCAGTGCCAACGGCCCCTTCAACGTCGGAGAGGCCCTTAAATGCCTCGCGGAAGGGATCCTTTTAGCACGCCGCCCCGGCGAAATCCGTCTATACTGCTGCCTCAGAGGGGCCTACGAGACCGCCTAAGAGGCCCCCACGAAGCCGCCTAAAGAGGACCCCACGAGGCCGCTTCAAAGGGTCCCTCGGGCCGCCTCAAGGGCCCTCACGGGGCCGCCTCAGCGGGCCCCCATGGGGCCGCCTCAGAGGGACCCACGGGCCGCCTCAGAGGGCCACAACTCCTCAGAGGGGGCCAAAAACACGGGCCCCTCAGAGGCCCCACTTCCTAAGGGGCACGGGCCCGTGTGCCCCACCCCCCCCCCCTTGGTTCGCCTTTGGCCTCACTCCTCAACGAGACTGCAGATGTGCGCAGCCCAATGGCAGCAGTCAGCAATCTTAGTTCTGTATCCCCACACCTACTCAATCATCCTTATCCTTATCCGTCTCCTGCTATAGTAGTTTTTGTGCATGTTCATCGTGCAACCTCGGCATGAAAAGCCACCGAATTATTTGGATTCGTTGTACGTTCTAAATAAATAAATAAATAAATAAATAAAATAAATAATATAATACATATAATAATATAACATATAATATAATATAATACATATAAGCGTATATATAATACAGTGTCTGACACCTAAAAGATGGGTCCTTTCTGAATCATTACTTATTTTCAAAATATTTCCGGTTATGTCACTGATATTGTCTATGTGGCTTTTTCACTTCAATCACATAATATCTGAGCTAATTAAATTGACAGTCTGATTGACAAACCCTTCAAACTTAACTGCGACTCCCACCAGGTGGAGAACGAATTCGGCGCTTTCGGCTACGGCGACTTCCCGCGTGACCTGAAGTACCTGGACCACGTGAAGCAGCAGCTGCAGCTGAACAGTGTCGTGGAGCTACTGTTCACCTCTGACTCTCCTCGATACTCGGCGGACATGGGTGCACTTCCTGGCGGTACGCAAACAACCCTACCGCAACACTGCCAATCAGTGTTCTTTCATTGATCGCAAAGCGGTATTGCTGTGTAAAACGTATCAGCCTCAGCCAATAGTTGAAGAGAAATTACCGGCGTTTCTATGCGTGTGTAAGATGGATGGTGCTCTGCAGGATGTTGGGGATGTTCATTGCTTATGTGTGGTCAAAATTCACTGATATTTGTTTTGCGTGGCGTATTTCCCTGTTCTGTTCACCAGCCGGCTCAAGTTGCTGGTTGAAGTCAGCACTTCCCATTGCCGGTGTCGCTTTCGATGGACGATTCCAGTTCGGATATCATTCGTAGTCAGTGCTCCCCACTCTGTGTTATTCATGGTTGGTGATTGCCATGTATTGTATTGTGTCCTGGTGGTCGTAACTATCAGCATTGTCATAACGGCTTGTTGAGGACTTCACTACTCTAAGCATGATGAAGCTGCAACTCCCTGTTATTCTCATTGCTATTGCATTCAAGTTTTATCTCCGCTGCCGCAGTTCTTCAAACTGCCAACTTCCAGAAGGACCCCGAGCCGCAGCTGGCGGCGCTGAAGAGGCTGCAGCCGAACCGTCCTTTGATGGCGATGGAGTTCTGGACCGGCTGGTTCGACCACTGGCTGGCGCCGTTCAAGGCCGGCTGGTCGGCGGACGGTGGGTTGGGGACGTCGGGGGGGCCTCAGTTACCCACTGAGAGTGTAAGTTAAGTGGCGCAGGGAATGCATCATCCGCTCAAGGGCGGATCCAGGGGGGGGGGGGCAAAGGGGCCATGCCCCCCCCAAACCACCAAAATCGGCGCAAATTTGACACATTTCCTGAGTTTGTTCGTAAAACTAAGGCAACTTTCTAGAGAAAGTTTTTTAAATCCAGTTATTATACTATCTAACGTCTAATGCTGAAAATCCGATGAGTTTTCAGGAATTATGCATAATTTTTGGGATTTGCCCCCCCAAACTGTCAAAATAACACTTTCTGGATCCGCCAGTGCATCCGCTTGTCATGGATGACTAGCCTGCAGGCTGCATTTAGGAGGAAAGGAAGTAGGGACCCAGGCAGTGAGAGATGTGTCCGAACCGGTAAACGAAGGAGGAAGTCTGAACTCGAAATTTGTAATAGCCTGCCGTGTCTCTTGTGCATGTGTGTTACGAAGGTTCTGGAATTGTTTAATTATGTTTGTATATGGTATGAGGAAACAATTATACGTTAATGGCCAATGCCAAGAGCTCAACCGACAGCTCTGTCGTGGTTGAGGTTCTGTAGAATTAGAATAGCTGGCACTCACCAATGACGGAGGTTTATTCGGGAATTTCCTCACACCGTTTCCTTACGAGTAATGTAATGCACCATCATTGACAGGGTTCCGTGAGGTCCTGGACACCATCCTGCAGAGCGGCTCCTCGGTGAACATGTACATGTTCCAGGGCGGTACGAACTTTGGCTTCATGGCCGGGGCCAACTACATCGACTCGAGTCCCCATCTGCTGGCGGACGCCACCAGTTACGGTACGTTAAACTGATGTGGTGTTTTGGTCACATCAGCCATAGCCAGCGCTGCCGGTGGCTGCATCTTTACAATCTGAGGCCGTTCTTATAAGAAATCGAGCCGCTGGCTCGATTTTTTTTTAAAGAATGGGCTAAGAACTCAGCGCCGGAGATGTTTAGCGTCCAAATAGCGCTTCAGATTTGCAGCATCAAATCCAAATACTATGTAGGACGTAGGTATCCTACATTATGTCCAAACATAGCAAATTTCCAGTCACGAGGCCGTTCTTTAAAAAAAAGAGACGGTGGCTCGATTTTTTATAAGAACGGCTTCTGTCCATGCCATTTACGAATTGCAGCATTGTAATGTATAGCCTGCCAATTTCCTGCGCAATTTTGTTTGCAATGCTCTTTATCATTTTAAGCTCGACACTCGACAGTTAGCAGGAACTTCACTTTACAGTTGCAAGTACGATGTTCATACGCATGACGTAAGTACTCTGGTGTTCAAAGAACAACTGCTCCTGGATTCTTACTATGGAATAAAGTTGGTCTGGATACGTGGTGTCGCATCACGCGTATTTATATTAGAGTATCACGCGTAACGTCTCGCGTATTACTCGAAATATAACCAATGGAATGTAAAATGTGTTATATGTTCTTACCATCAGGTTCGTACTCAGCCCCAATTTCTGCTTTGACTCCATTTGATTCCTCCTCGACTCAGATTAAATGAGGTTTTTGAGTCGACCTAATGCTGATTAAAGCCTTTGTTGATTTATCTCAAGTCCGATGCATGCTGTGCCGCACAGCTCAGCAGTTTCTTCTCCAGTTCCTGTTCCAGTAGATCTCTCTCAAAGATGACACCTGATGCATACTGTGCCGCATAACAGTATATCATGGTAATATTGTAAAGCGTGAAGCTGTGGCCTGTGCCGTCTCCAAAACGCCTGGAAAGGTGGTAACAGTATGCATAGGCCCGGGAACAGTGGGGCAGCGGGGGCGCTTGCCCCCCCAACTTTGGGACCGCGGGGGCGGAGCCCCCTCATCTTTGGCGTTGCTCATTTTAAGGTTCCGTAAAAAAGTGGTATAAGACTTCGAAAGTTTTTTTTTTCTCAAATTCTGCAAACATCACACTTCTACTAATGTTTACCTGATTTTTTTCCTTTGTCAGCGAGGTTCTGTACAAGAAACCTGATGCCAAAAGCCTTAATGCGTCGCCAACGGGGGAAGAGGGTGGTGGCGAGCTCACCAGGATCGCCTACCCCCCCCCCAGATTAGCATGATTTTAAAGGAAATTGAAATAGGTTTTCATTGAAAGCTGTCCTGAAATTTGAAAATATTATTAGTCATGAAATCAATTTAATCATTTGGAGCTTAAAAACAAATGTGACATTTGTTTGGACGATAGATGGATATCCGTCGAAAAATGGTCATGTCTCTTTTCTCCTTCATGGGCATTAATAAATTCATGACATTGTATGACGTCATGCATATGATAGCTTGGAAACGATGTTGCTCACAAAACTGACGAACTTTAGGCATATATACGCAGGCTGTTTGTAACGTTAACAACAGTTATGATCGTTGTGATAGGTTCTTATGGCAATGGTTACAGTTATTTTTCGGCAGAGTTTGCGTATGACGAAATTTTGACGTCAACAGATATGTCATGCTTTCCCCGAAGTCTCGGGGAAATTAAACTTTGTCTTCTACATGGAGCCTTCTAGTCCTGTGTCGAAAGTAGATACTTAGCGCAGCGAAGTAATTCCTTCACCCAACCCTTTTTTCGATCTTGCTTTTCAAAGTCTGCCATCTCAGTTCAAAACCCCATGTTAAAAGTGAACTATTGTACCTTTAACATCAGCCCTGGTAATGGGAGTAAGGGACAAGCACCATTGGCTGGCCCCACCCCTTTTTGCAAATATCTTGTGTGCCTACCCCCTGTGCAGGGGCAGATCAAGGGGGCCAATCCGGCCATGCCCACCCCCCCCAAAGCGGAAAAAGGGTGGGGGCCAACATACTTTTTTGCCCCCCCCCCCCCCAAAGGATATCAGTTGAATAACCCACATTATTCAAATACGGACTGTTTTGGTACTTATTGGGGTATTAACATGGTGAGTCTGGTACCCGAGGAAAGATAACAATTTATCGTTAAAATAGCTTTGAAGCAGTACAAATCCAGCTATTCACAATACATAACTGGGGAAATTTCGCGCCGCTTCGCGGCATCACACAAGTTTCGCAATTGCTTACACAAATTAGGAAAATGAAAAAATTAATTTCAATTAAGTGTATGGCAGAGCTTTTCTTTCTTTTGGGAAACGGTAAAAAAAAATTTTCCCCCTGGGGGGCCCAGGGCCACTTCATACAATATTAGCCCTCACCTTACCGTTTTCCACCGGGGGGGGGGGGAGCTGACAGGATTCCCGTTAACTTTCCAAACCAAGCATCATAGAGCAACGCGGTAAGAACCAGCCATGTTGCCTGTCATGTGAGGAATCTAACTTGTATGCAAATTTAAGGTTTCATTCATTGGGTGAACTCCAGGTCAAGTGAATGACCTAAGACTCGATCCACGTCAAGAATAGCGGTTTTCCTCCGTCAAAAACATCCAAATGAGAAATTGATAAATGTAAATAAAAAGATTGTCCCTAAACCAGTTTTGCCTCAGAAATGCAGAAAATGTATTTATTTGTTGGTATCTGGTCAAACTAAGTAAAAAAGTGAATAACAAATTACGTCATGAGTTTCTTACACTTAGGGAGCTATCACTTAATCACAAATAGTCATTGTAAGTCATTGCTTTTAAATTTGGTTTTGGTATTTCCTATATTTAGTACTCTCACTTATCTTTTGGTTTGTCAAAATCTTTGACAATTTTAATTCTTTAGTGATTCCCCCATTTTTTCAGTTTTTTAGGTTAGAAACCCAAAATTCGGAAAATCCGAGTTGGCCTTACCTAATTAATTAATGGCAATTTTCGATCTTTTGTCGCTTTCTGTAAGCAACTTGCTGCAAATTATCTATTTTCTACGATTTTTACAATATAGTTACCGTCTTTCCACCAACAATAATCGTCACTAAAACGTCATTTTCTCCCAAATGACTGAACCAATTTCAGTGAATTTTGTAAGCCAGCATACGTATAATTGTTGTCAACTCAGCTAGTGAAATTCCAGCAAGATGCGCTGCAGAGTAAAAAAGTGATTTCAGAAAAACATCAGGGAGGCCTGTCAGGGCCCCCTTGAGGCGAGGGTTAATTTTCAAGCTGGCTACAAGTTAATCATTGGCCTGCCGAGTTCCGAAAAAAAGTGACTGCGAACGTTATGACGTGGACATCGGCCCCTAAAACACCTAAAGTACCTAACATCAAACCAAATGCGTATTTTAACATGGAAATCCACAATAAAATGTTGCAAAGGCATGCACGCAGACAAAACGGATATACGTCTTTTCGTCATTTCATCCGATCCCCTCAATAATAATCGGTGACGCCCTTGCGAGTTGGTATGAGAAACGTTATTATTGATTACCTACGTATGTATATGCTACGGAAATGGTGTTATGGTGTTCTGTGTGTTTTTAAGTGTTTTCCCCCGATTTTTTACCCCAAAAAACGAAAAAAAAAATCATAATTATTTTCCCGATTTTTTTTTCCCGAAACAAAAGCATTAAAAAAACGAAAAAAAATAAAATAAAAATAGGTAAAAATCGTATTTTTAATCTCTAATGCCAAATAAGGTGAAAAGCCCAAATCCGTGAAGAAAAAAATGGGGTACCTTTTTGTCGGAAAAAGTTGCCCCCCCCCCCAACCGAGGGGCTGGATCCGCCCCTGCCCCTGTGAAAAACTGTGATTTGGTAGCGTCATGGCAGAAGCGTTTCCAAAGAAGTTAGTTGGACAAGCTGGAGAATCAGAGCTGGATAATAACATTTTTTCAACATGTTGGGTTCCTAGCTTAAAAAATATATTATTTTATGTTAAAATGCCTTCAAATTGAGGAAGTTTTGTGTCAAACAGGCACGTTCCCATAATTTTTATCAGGTAGGGGGGGCACGTTAAAAAAATATCAGTCATATGCTACTGACCGGGGAGGGGGGTTGGATCGTCAGATAATCCCATTCTATCTAGTGTGAATTTATTTGCTCAGGCTGGGAAAATTGTTGCCTTACCAACTTTGTCTGCTTGACACGTCGTTGTTCAAGGACGGATTCATAACGGCAAATAGGTGGTTTAGGGGCCAAATCCTAAAAACAGATCGGATTACCATAAGCGCTGACAGATTTCGCTGCCTAGGCTTTAAAAGGTGATTAAAAAATGTATGCGTTTTTAGTTAAAGTTCCTTGGATTTCCTTTTCATGGCTCCTTCCATAGGCTATGGCTCCTTGCTATGGCCTATGGAGGGGCCACGGCTCCTTCCATAGGCCAAGATATAAGGTGTGCGGTGCGGCATGTCTGCAAGAGAAGAGACAAAATCTGTTTCCACAAAACGGCACCAGCCTTGAAAGCTGATACAATGTACTTGTCCGAAATTATTATGAATCCAAACCTTATTGTTTTACGATCATTGTGATGTATAATTAAAAAGTTATGAATATATTTATTTTCATTTTTTAAGTGTTTGAATATTAATATGCATTATGAAAATGTCCGTAGCCGTAGGGCTCCAGTTGAAGTAAAAGCCAAAATACACCCAAGAAAAATGGGATGTCTGAAATAATATAGTTATAAATATATTTATTTTCATTTTTAAGTGTTTGACATTAACATTCATGATAAAAATTCCCGTAGGGCTCCGGTTGAAGTAAAAGTCGAAATCCACCCAAGAAAATGGGGTGGCTAGCCGAAATTGGTTTTGCCCCCCAACTTTGAAATCGTTCCCGGGCCCCTGACAGTATGTGTTTACGTTTTGGATCACTTCTGACTCTCGAAAGGATGTATATGTTACAGGCAATATGGAAACTCGGGCAGTTTGCAGAATGCCTGAAATATGAGTTTCGAAAAATACCTGAAATTATAGGCGGTTTCGAAACTGCTTAGGCAATATGACATTTACGAGAGCGTCAGGAATTTTTAAAACTGCCTAAACAGAAAACAGTTTCAAAACAGCTTAGGCCGGACTTGATGTCGGCCCGTTTCAGACGTGTGGTTAATCGACCCAAATCGACAAACACGGAGATAGGACAGTGTGTTCAAATGCCGCCCAAAAGTGCATTGTAGCCATAAGTTTATTAATCTCATCGATACAAATTGCGTTACAGCTTGGTAGTTCAAACGTCCGGTCATTTCCTTTGATGCTGTCTATTATGACGCAAATAACATCGTTGCAGAAGCCAATAATGCTATTGCAGATGTAAGACTATGTCAATGTGTACCTGCCGACTCATCTACAATCACATGTTTATATATATATATATATATTTATATTTATATATGAGGCATATATATATATATATATATATATATATATTTATATTTATATTTGAGGCATCTGTCGAATGGTTTTCTAGTTTGAGCCTCGAGCAGCTTTGTAATATTATGCAAAACGCTCATTTCCAGCGGGCAATATCACCCATCTAAATCGTGAGAGTAACTCAATCATATAATCATGAGAATGACCATGAACCAGATATTGATATATCATCGTTAAAAAAATACCCAAAGAAATGGAATTTTAACATTTGTTCACAGTCAAGGTCATGGATCACGTGATTGCATAATGTATAATGTGGCCATTACAAAATCAGAATTTGTCCATGCCAGAATTTTCTTTGATACACAATCTTAATCCCTTGGTGGTAATAAATTACTGATAGATTCAGGGGCGTAGGAACTCATTTGAAGTTGGAAGGGCAAAAGGCATTTCAAAGTCGATTCTTTCTATGCAACGTCCATAGGCGTAATGTTAAAATCCGAAAATGTTGTGGGAGGCAGTTGCCCCCCTGCCCCCCCTACGCCTATGGATAGGTTTGTCTCTGAATATTGTATTTATTTTTTATTTGGAAAAAGAATGTCACCACTCACCAGCATGTCTTCGGTGATAACTTGGCACGTTAGTGTTGGACAGCACGCTGTTTAATACGTAATTGCTTAACTGAGCATAATTATATTTTCCTCGTCGAGCTGCACTCAATGCAGCATAACATGACCCGTGAAGGTCATCCCATGACCTCAAGGTAACATGACCTGGGGGTGATTTCCCAAATGACATGGCATGTTTATGCAATAGATGATTTGTTAATGTTTGTATTTGGTCAATTTCAACTTTTTTATCTAGAAATTGAAATGCACTTCAGTTTATAGGTTATTGATCAGTGATCACTGCCTTGACATTTTTTCTTGATCCGTCAATGAGTCAGCTCGACCCATTTCAACTCGTTTAACAATGGGTTGACGTAAGAGGAAACAAAGAGATTTAACTCCATCTTCAGTTACCCTTCAACAATGTTTAAGTCAGAGTGTTCAGAGTGTGCTCCGTGCCATTTTAGTGTTTTGCGTGGTTTTAAGTGACGCAGGTACGTGAGAACTTGCCGAGACTGAGTTAGGGACATTTTGTACCAGATTACTGACGCAAATGCCACTTGTATCAGCTCTGTGGCTTAATTTCGCGATTGTTTTGATCGGTGTCTGCGGCCTTCGTATGCCCGGAGTCTGGCTCGGAAGCTCAGTATTCTACCGTTTTCAAGAGAGGTACACCGGTGATCCTGCCCAATCAACGCTCCCCGCTGCGGTCCACCGTATTCTACCGGGACCTGTGACCGGGTGGAGGGGAAACAGCCGACCCGAGCTGCAAGCCGCTATGTGCTGGGCAGGGGCGACGCCAGGCCATGGGCAGAGGGGCGGCCGCCTGGCCGCACTGTTTGCCCTGCCCGAGATAGTGGTGTTGCCCCCGCGAGGACGACATCGTGGGAGTTCGGGGCTGGACACCGTCTGCAGCTGCGGCGGCACCGGCTTGACCGCAGCGTTCTTGTCATGTTGGGAAAAGTATGCGACTCTGCCTCGCTGCCTGGTCGCGCCCGTTCCGACTGACGGCTGACGAGACAATTCGTCATCGGTGGGCTGCGGCGGCGCGAGCCTGCCGCGCCGCCGAGCCGCCGAGCCGGCGCTGCGCGTCTTCTCCTGCTGCCGGCGCGGCTGACGCTGCGGCAGACGGCGTTCGGCTGGCGGCGCGCGACGAAGAGCTGCGTTACGTACACTGAAGGTGGGCCAACCTCAATGTGCGGTCACTGACAGCCCACCTTGATCGAAGTAAAATCACCTGATTTCAGAGGGGACGGCTGGACGTACTCTGTCTCAGTCGAGACCTTCCTGACCAAGGTCGGTTAACAGCTTGCGCATGCTTGTGTTTTCCCGGATACGCCATCTGTCGGAGAGGACCGACCGACGGGAGATCTTGGCGGCGGTGTTGCTGGCTTTCATCGCCAGCACGCTGAGGGCGTCTGGAGCGGCTCAGGGTCCGGCCCGCGGTCGGCAGCGACTGGAGGCTCTTCTGGCTGCAGGTCCACCGGCAGCCTCCGCATCATTCATCTCACACGTACCGGCCGCGCGTCCTGCCCGGCGGCAGCGGCGTGCTACGACCCCTTGCACCGGCAGGCTGCGGCGCCATCCTCGCCCGCGGAACGACCGGACGTACATGCTCGGTGACACCAATTTTGACGTCCTGCGACCCAATAAACCTGGCGTCACACCCTACATCCAGCTCCTGGGTGACTTGGCGTTGACTCAAATGGTCACCAAGCCGACTCGCCCTGGGGAGAACCCGTCTCTGCTTGACCACCTGGTCGCGAACCGGCCGGATCTCGCGTCCGACGTAACAGTCACCCCGTGCAACATCTCAGACCACGATCTTGGGTTACCGCCAGAGTCGCTGACTTTCAAGCAGCCCGTTCTGTAAACCTGACAACTATCACGGTCCGGAACGCGACGAGTGGACCAGGATGCCTCCGCCCTCGAGCTTCCTTGCTGCGCGACGGTCCCGCCTGTACGAAGCCGACTCCAATCAGCGACATGTGGAGCGGCTTTCTGGACACCTGGCGCCCCATCATAGACCGACATATGCCGCTGAGGTCCGTCAAGGTCCGGCATCGATCTTACCCGTGGCTGGAGGACGAGACTGTCCAGCAGGCCATGGCTGCACGCGACGAGGCACGCATGACCGAGATCGGACTCCGTGCGATGATACCAAGCGGGAGTTCCGGGCTCGGCGAAATGCGTAAAGATGGCGCTAAAACACGCTTAGCGCCGCCTTTATTTCGCCACGTCTTCCAGGAATCCCGTGGTACTGACGTGGCAGCACATCAGGCGTTTATCTCGTCACTCTAAGAAGGCTGAGCCGCGGGCTGGCGGAGTGCCGCCCATAGAGATCCAGAGTGGGCTGATACGGTTGAAACCATTTTTTTTGCTGCGTCGTCCGGCCCGGGGGGCGGAGCACTGGCCAGAGCGGGCTCAGGTCACCCCCTCCCAGCCCCGTCCGCCGCGTGTCTGCAGGCGGGGCTTTCTCCGCCTCGCCCCGCTACCACTTCCCTGAACTGTTCCTGGCGCTACAACGCCATGAGCTCGGCCGTGCGTGTGGGCTCGATGGCATCCACCATAGATATGTTGAGCAATGGCATTCCCTGTTGTTCGGCCCCCATCTTCATAAAACTGATTAACACATTGCATCATTCAGTGTGATCTACCTTGTGAATGGAAAGTCGCCACAGTCGTTCCGTTATATAAAAAGGGAGATAGGAATGACCCTAACAACTACCGCCCGATCAGTGTGCTCCCCGTTGTGTCCAAACTCAGTGAGCCATTGTATGCACGCAACTCATGTACATACCTGTCTGATCACCATCTGCTCTGTCCGCAAACAGTACGGGTTCCGGCCGGGTTGTCCACGGAGGCGGCCCTGCTCGACGCTGTCAACCTACCACTGTTCAATAACATCGACAGGGGGCCTTGTTGACGGTCACTTGTCACCGCTGACACATCGAAGGCCTTTGACAGCGCATCGGAGCATGGCCGTCTTCTGACAAGCTCGGCTGTACGGAACTCGACCACCGGTGGTTCGCCGCCCTGGCTGAGGGTCGAAACACAGGCTGTGACTTGCGTGCTTACCCGATGGTTAGACGTGTACTCACCGGGTAGTTCAGGCGATCGATCTTTAGGACCAATTTTGTTTATTATCTTTACCTCTGACCTAGCCAACAGCACTTACCGAACTGCCCAAACTTGTTTCGTATGCTTGATGACTTCAGTTCTTTTGACGCTGAATCCCCATCCTAGATTCCAAACGCCTAAAAACGTTAAAGTCGATAATTACCCTTTCAACATTTGATCTGGTTTCACTCAAAATTCGCCTTAACCCGCGCACGCAGGGGGTTCGCGCCGAACACGACTGCAGGAGGCGTGATTTCCGCCCCCCCCCCCCCGTGAGATCTCCAAAAACTACGGCAACGTAGCGACAAGTTGTGGGAAAACGGCATTAGATAGCTCTAGCAAGCTCTATCGAAGTTTTCGAGTATTTTCTTGGATCAGGTCACAATTGAGTGTCACCAGTGGTCACCAAAATGTCAGATTTTCGGTTTTAGGACTCTTTTTAGGACTCTTTCCAGAAACCCAACCGAATTATCTCGGAAACTATGATAGCTTAGGAAGCAAACAATTAGAGAGACAATCGATAGCCATCATTGAAATTTTGAATCGCATGTTTGTCCTCAAAAATTGATCTCAGATCAATAGTTAGGCTCCCAGAGGTCATGATAAAAGGTCAAGCATACTGTTTTTAGCAAAACAGTTTTCGTGAATAGCATGTCACACTAAGGAAGATTAGGATAAACATTTTGACGCCATCGTTGGTTTGTCTCATTTGATGCGCTTTGAAACATATATACTGGTGACCTGGTAAGGTCAACTTCAAAATTGACCTCAGGTCAATGGTCATTTGGTGGACCCATGGTAGGTCATGTTGCAAATGGGGCAACGGCGGCCAGACGAGACGAACACATTTGGTGTCAACACTAATCGTCTTCTATCTCTTCTATCAAGAGTTATAGCAAATCATTTTCTTTGTGACCTCAGATGACCTCAGATGACTTGTAAAGTCACTGCAGCAACAATTTGCCACCTTGATTCATTATAATGAAGCTAAAATAGCATGATTTCTGAAAGAATTAACGCTGATCAAGCATTTATTTTATGAAAGGGAAGCATTTGTTTATTTTCCCAGTTCACTTATAATGGGGAGGTCAGGAAATGACCTGACCTTTGGTCTCACTGGATTACGAAAAATCGAGATAAACGGATTGTGTTTAGGTACTTTGAATTCTTATGAATCCTGCAATTTTCAAAACTTCGAAAAAAGGACTGTGGCTTTTGGGCACGAACGCAAACATTTTTGAAGGCTGAGGTCACTTGACATGGACTTCGTGGACCTGACCTAGATGACCTCAAGTCAAACTTTTCCAAAGTGTGGGAATGATGCCCAAAACAGGTGTTACGAAATTTTGGCGGCGCTGCGCACCGCCGTTTTCCGCTACTTCCTAAAAAAACCTGAGGGGACGGGCGCGAATTCAACCCCCCCTGCAGTGCGCGGGTTAAAAATTAACCCCAGTAAGACAGAGATGCTCGTCATTAAGTCTCGACGTCAGACCGCGAAAACACTGACTTCTTCAGTCTTCCTTTGGGATTGACGAAAAATTTTCACCCTCGACAGCGTCAAATCCTGGGCGTCACAGTAGATTCCACTTGTCCTGTGATTCACACGTAGGCATTGTCGTCTCGGCGTTTGCAATATTATTCTGATCGCGACTCCTAGACTGCGGTCAAATCTTCCCAAAATTGTACTAGCCAACTTCTTCCGTTCAAAGCTCTCGTGTTCCCCTCATATTCGATATTGTTTGACCTCATGGGGGAAATTGTTCAGCTTCGTTAAAGCACGCGGTCAAAAGTTATTAATTTCGGAGTGCCGTATTGCTTTCCGGACTTGCAAGACGCGACCATGTGACACCGGTGCCTAAAGAGATTATGTTGGAGCACTTCGATGAGATGCTACTGTGAGCGAGATTCGCTGCCATGCGCCGCTTGCTAAGGTCCTTCTTGTGAGGCTCATGCCCTGACGGAGCAGCTGCTCTACCGTAGCGAGGTGTCTGTGCGCCAAACACGAGCGAGTAGCGAGTGGTCAGCTGCAGCTGCCGAGAGTTAGGACCTGAGTTCGCGCGACGCAGCTTCACGTATCGTGCCATTTCTGCCTCGAACAACGTGCCGGGGAACACTAGGTAATGGATGATCGCGTATTTTAGTTACTGTGCTGTATTTTTGCGTTTTAATCTGATTTTACTGTCATGCATTGTATCAGAGCGTCTTTTACTTGTACAATGCTTTTGCGCTTTTTAATCTGATTTACTGTCATGCATGTATCCTTTACTTGTAGGCGTCCTTTACTTGCTGCAAATTGGACGTGGACGCCAAAGAACCCACGCTAGTGGAGGCTCCTAATACACGATCTGTATCTGTATCTGTATCTGTAAGTCAACTCAACTCAGACTCACTTGAGTTCAACAGAGGGCAAAATTTACTCCCCGGCTCCTTTCGAGTTGAACACATCCCTGGTATTACCGTGGTTTTACTCAGTGTATTATCGAGGGAGTACCCATATAACCCTTAGGTATAAATGGTACAGTGCTCTGAGAGAAAAAAAATGTACCTGCTGTTCTCTATTTTCAGACTACGACGCTGTTCTGACTGAGGGTGGCCGCTACACGGAGAAGTACAACATCACCAAGGAGCTGCTGCAGCAGTACTCGGTCGTCAAGAACATCAGGGCCGTCGAGCAGCCGGCTGATAACCCGGTCAGCACGTTCGACGCCGTGTCTCTGACGGAGGCCATCCCGCTGGAGGGCATTCGCAGTCAGCTGACTAGCCAGCTGAGCGACGACCTGCTGAGCATGGAGAACCTGGACCTGAACGGAGGCTCCGGCCAGAGCTACGGCCTGGTGTGGTACCGCGCCAACATCACCACCCAACTCAACTCTGAGATCACCATCCGCGGCCATGTCAGGTCAGACAGGTCGCAGGGAGGTCAGGTCAGATAGAGGAAGGGTCACAGGGAGGTCAGGTCAGATGGAGGAAGGGTCACAGGGAGGTCAGGTCAGATGGAGGAAAGGTCACAGGGAGGTCAGGTCAGAGGGAGGAAGGGTCACAGGGAGGTCAGATGGGGAAGGGTCACATTAAGGTCAGGTCAGACGGAGGAAGGGTCACAGAGAGGTCAGGTCAGACGGAGGAAGGGTCACAGGGAGGTCAGGTCAGATGGAGAGAGGGTCACAGGGAGGTCAGGTCAGACGGAGGAAGGGTCACAGGGAGGTCAGGTCAGATGGAGGAAGGGTCACAGGGAGGTCAGGTCAGATGGAGGAAGGGTCACAGAGAGGTCAGGCCAGATGGAGGAAGGGTTACAGGGAGGTCAGGTCAGATGGAGGGAGGGTCACAGGGAGGTCAGGATAGACATAGATAGACATAGAATTGCAATCCACATGGAGATTGCAGAGGTGGAGATGAGGCGAAGTTGCTATCACAAGCTAAATGACTCGGACATTTGTCATAGTATTGTTGCTTTGTAGCTGCTCAGTTCACATGATCGTCACACATAACCGTTGATCTGCTCGTTGACAGGGATATGGCACTGGTCCTCATCGATGGACACTTGCTGACTAAGAAACCACAAAACCAAGCAACTTTGGAGTCATTCGGGTACTGGGCAATCAAGTAAGTTTACTGCTGACTTGAAGGAGACTTAGTCTTGTGATAAAGCAAGTAACAGTGTGGATAATTGTATTATTTCTTTGTCTGTTGCATGTAACATGAAATGCTTAGCGATTGATCTGCATGATGTCATCTAAGCACAATTGATTGCAATACTCACACTCCGTATGCTGATGCGGTACAATGTTTCCAGGGACGCGTCTAAAACGCTGCCGTTTGAGGCGGGAGCGCATACTCTGGATATTCTGGTGGAGAACATGGGCAGAGTCAACTACGGCAAGCCGCATGTCTTGAACGCACAACGGAAAGGTAGCCGATGAACGATTACGAAAACTGGCGAGTAGTGAGGCACATTTCTTGTTTTGTTTGCGTTAATGTTAGTTGGTTTAATGTAAATTAGTGCGAGGATAGACCAAAACGCTGTACTTCTACTTGTAGTGTAAATATTGGCTCGTCTAAATGAAATACCACAGACTGTCATATGGTACTGGAAAATAATTACACTAATTCAAAAACAATAGATAATAATAATATATAAACAATACAATAGATAAACAATACAATATATGTTCATATGACTCGCATTATTTTAACTTGAGATATACCCTCCGGAAGTTATAGTTTTGTATATAACATTACAAAGTTGCTCGAGGCTGAAACTCGAAAACCATTCGACGGACGGGGCGGAAAATTTAACAGCGGGAATCTACGGGCCAGATAACCCTCGACACCTACGTTTATCGACATTTAAGAGGTAAAGTGTTATGACTTGGTCGACCTGTCATGGAATGCCTCACCTAGGCAACATATTATTCACCATAACCAATTTCATTCAGATCGTAACATCGGTCGTAGACCGTAACACTGTAACTTCTTACGTCGTAACGCATGACCAGTCTTGTAATTGTAGATATGCTTTGACTTTATATTCTGCTAGTTATGTGATATGGAGAATATTTAGCATTCGATCAAATGCGTGTAATGTTTATGTTGCTACCCTGCACAGGCCTGTACGAAGGTGCGGTGGAGATCGACGGCACTGCCGTCTACGGCTGGGAGATATACCCTATGGAAATGAAGAAGAGCTGGATCAACAAGTGAGGACAACTTCCGGTCCCAGCTTTTCGCTGATAGAGGGAATATAAGTCACTGGTTGTATAACCTACGTGACACTGGCTCTGTGCGATATCAGACAGGCTGACAGCCTTTTTTGCTAGATAAGCCAAATGTTTACCTGAAAGCATAAATCGGCCAGAAAACAAAATCTGTCCGGATTTGTACCACTTAAAAAATGGGACATTGTTAGCCTGACGTTTGATTTCCCCGTGTGTGTCTTGTCAGTCTGCAGGGCTGGACGCCTCTGGAGGAGGGCAGCACGGTGACACTGCCCACCATGCTGAGAGGTACTCTGACAGTGGAGCAGCCGGCTGATACCTACCTGGACATGAGGAACTTCACCAAGGGCGTGAGTGCTTTTATCTAAGCTTTACCAAGTGTGTCAGTGTTGATACCTAAACTTCACTAAGGGTGTCAGTGTTGAATTGTTGATACCTAAACTTCACCAAGGCTGTCGGTGTTGATACCTAAACTTCACCAAGGGTGTCAGTGCTGATACCTAAACTTCACCAAGGGTGTCAGTGTTGATACCTTAACTTCACCAAGGGTGTCAGTGTTGATACCTACCTGGACACGAGAAACTTCACTAAATGCATGATGCGCCCGCCTCCTCGTCTGTCAAACGATACTAAAAATAATGATTCCATTAATTTGTGATGCTTCTTATGGATAACATATCATTGTATTAGCATGAGTAACATCATTTGACATATTCACCATTATAATATTAACCATGATAACATTCGCAAGTGGTTCAGTCTGACTAAAAACTTTTAACAGTTGTAATGTGTGTCATTTCTGAGGCGCATTTTGAATGCATCATCGTGCGGCTCTCTATCCTTGTGTTCGTCAGACTGTGTTTGACCAAACCAGCCCGCTCTGTGCTTGTTCCGTGTGTCCAGGTGGTGTTTGTGAACGGCTTCAACCTGGGCCGGTATCTGAACGCCGGACCCGTGTTTACCCTGTATCTGCCGGCTCCACTGCTCAACGCCGGAGACAACCAGGTCAGAGAGCTGGACAGAGGGAGACAACAACTAGGTCAGGGGGCTGGACAGAGGGAGACAACCAGGTCAGAGGGCTAGACACTATTGACGATGTTTTTTAGAGCTGAGGTGTACAATGTACATAGAAATCAGATAAATCAGAGAGGAAGGGAGGGAAGGAGAGGGAGAAGGAGTTTAGAGGAAGGTAGAGGGGAAAAGATGTATGAATACTGAATAGATAGGGAGAAAAGAAGAGAGAGAAGGGAAGAGAGAAAGAAAGAGCATGTGCAGTGTGAGAGAGGGAGATGGAGCGAGAGGGAAAAGGGGGTAGTTGAGTGATTTGACTTTGTTCACCTCTTCTTTCAGCTCGTGGTGTTTGAGGAGTTCGCCATCACGGAACCCACCATCGGCTTCTCCAGTCATCCCATCGCATTGGCGACGAAGACTGTGAGCCCGGATTGGGCACCAATCTGTCCGTGACTGGACACCGATCTGTGCGTGACTGGGCACCGATCTTTCCGTGACTGGAGCACCGATCTGCCAGGACTGGGCACCGATCTTTGCGTGACTGGGCACCGATCTTTCCGTGACTGGAGCACCGATCTGCCAGGACTGGGCACCGATCTTTGCGTGACTTGAGCACCGATCTGTCTGTGACTGTGCACCGATTTGACTGAATAAACTCTGATCTGCCTGTTACTGATCTCCAGCACAGTCCGGACTGAACACCGATCTACCCTGTGATAGGCCACCAAGTCTGTGTCAATCGTTGGTTACATTATCGGCTGAAAACAAGCTGCTCCAGTCGGTGGCAAGTAAGTCAGAATCAAAAGTGTGCAGGTTAAAATGCCTTAAGGAACGAAAGGAACGACACTTAAATGCGCGATTTAAAACGTGGGTGTGACAGTTCTACCCAGCTAACAATTTGACGTTGTCGCTACGTTGTGACAAGTATTGCAACACAACTACACAACGTTGTGATAGTTTGTAATTTTGATAGACTCCCAGGAACGTTGTCAAAACGTTACCTTGGGTCGCTTACAAAACGTTGAAACAACGTTGCTGCAACGTTTACTTTTTGGACAAGCATAGCTAACGTGACTTACGTGGTTAATAATTAATCTTAGTAAGATGGTGAATATGCTCAATTTAGATAATTGTACCACATTGCGAGCTGTTCTTCCCAAGTTACTAGGACAAAGTTGTGACATCGTAACGATACAACGTTGCTGTAACGTTAAACAGCGACGTTTAAACAACTTTTTCTTCTCAACATTCACGACGTTGTCGCAACGTTGTTAAAACGTAAAATTCCAACATAATTTTCCACAACGTTGTTACAACGGCATCTGTTACCTGGGAACATGGTTCGAGTAAAACGATTGGACTGTGACCGTCGTCATGGGCTATGTTACATACAAGGGTATCCCAGAAGCGACAGCAAACCGACGAACATTGCGCAAAACGTGGTCTGGGTGGCTGCCATGCTTTTCGGGCTGGGCACCAGATGCATACCAGACACTACGTGACATAGCTTAGCTAGGGCTTCCACGACAGAAATTCACCCCACCACATTTTGTATTTTGACATAATTTTGTCTGTAAGGTTCCCGTGTGCTCTGTAGTCGATGGTGGCATCGCCAGACCCATAACGTCAACGGTTCTTGCGATATACCCTCGGGCATTTTTGCGAGGTCACGCTGCAGGGTAATCTTTGGATGTCTGTAGCTCCAAAGCCACTGAACATAATGCATAGTATAGGCATATCGTCGTGACTGCATTGAGCTATGTAACATTTTAATTATCAATGATTTAAAATAAAAAAAAATACTTGGGATTTTTATATGACTCGCACTTTTTCATTTGTTGTGCTTATATTCCTTCTCCGTCAAAAATGGCAATTTGGTTGGTTTCATATGAAAGTTTCACTGTTTATCTCGAGATTGAAAAAAAAAATGAAAAGGGTAATATTTCTAAAAAAATATGTTATTTTATTTGTGAATATACTTAAGTTTTTTTAGAAGAAAAAAAAAAGTTTAAGGGCAGTTGCAGTAGAATACCACCACTTGCACTGCATTTGGGCGTTGCGGGTGACAGGAAGCACCCATACCTAGCCCCAAGGGCCCTTGATAATTTACGATAACTTTTTTAGACAAAATCAATTCAAAACAGCCGGAAAGTTTTTGAGATAGGATGAGTAAAAGCTCCAGCATGACATGACGCGTAAGTCCATTTTTCAGAAGCCTATAACTCAAATAGAGAAAAAAAATGCTTGTGCTTACCTTAGATTTACGTTTGATTTGCTATTTCTGGAATCAAAAGAAGAAGAAAAATTTATTGTATTCTTTGTCTCCAAATTTCTAACAAAAAATCGCCAATTTTATAGGCGATTTTTTACAACCTTTACCTCATTTTTGGCCAAATTTATAGGCATTTCCGAAAGTCCGTTTGTATTGACAAATTTGGAAATTGCCAAATGGATTGAAATAAATTGCAATCTCTGCTTTGAATCTTAATTTCATGGCGGATTCAACTCTGGAAATCTAAAACGTCTCAAAATCCTAAGCAAAAAAGTTATTGTCATTTTTTTGGGAAAAAATATGTCAGGTTCGTTTTCTAATTATGCCAATACAAACGGACTTTCGGAAATGCCTATAAATTTGGCCAAAAGTGAGGTAGAGGTTGTAAAAAAACTATAAAATTGGCGAACTTTTGTTAGAAATTTGGAGCCAAAGAATACAATACATTTTGTCACCCCCTGACAGTATCATCAACAATGACTATAATAGCAGGATCGAAAAGCAATTGGTCTGGCCTGATGCGTATCGCCTGAAAAGGAGCTATTTCTTAATGGTATCATTGGCATAATGGATATGTGATAAGATCGACCTGACCTTATGTGACCAATATAAAAAGAGGAGATCGCAGAATCGTAAGTATGTTCTTGTCACCTGATGAAATCATGTGAGTTAAAACCGCTTGGTCAAACACTGTGAATATGACACGACAACACACTTTGTTGGAAGTGGGTCACTTGACGTAACCTGGTCCTGGTGATCTAACTTTTGGTAATGTTAGGTTAAATTTCCCACACCAGGTGGTAGAGATGTAAATTTCAGGACCACGGAGCCGGCGCCCCGCGCCAGGCCCAAAGTCAGACCCGGCGGGCCAAAGTCAGAGCTGTCTGAACTAATGATGTAAATCGGAGCCAAAATTTTTGGACGCCGACAATTGTTCGATTCCGATTTGGACTTTGGTCGGTCAGGCACAGATATTTTGGGCAATTTTTGTCCAAGGCATATTGTAACAAAGTTAGTAGTTATGAAATAGCCGTGGGTCCTACTTTGCCTTATTTGGTATTAACTGCTAAGTGACGGTTGGTCACGGGTTCTCTCAGGGTGATTGGTCAAATATGATGTCATGTCACGTGGCGGCCGGCAGCGACGCGCTGCGGAGCAGCGGCACGGGGGACCAGAGTCAGTCTCTGGCGCTGAGAGAGGGCAGTCATGTGACTCACGGCCGTGTGCGGGTGTGTGGCTGTATGGAGAGCATGAAGGAACTTTGAGAGAATGTGGTGTGACAGTAGAGAGAGTGAAGAGTAACTGAGTGACAATCAATATAGCGTGCAAGGAACTTAAGACTCTAACTGGGGACCGGACTGAGACCGAAAGACCGAACTGAACGATTCAACGAACACAACTTCATTACAATATATTTATCACAGTTCAGCCGCCGACCAAACGTCACCCTCGCGGGAAACGGAGCGGGTAAACGTGAACACCATTATGTCGAAATGGTCCGGTAAAATGTCATCGCCGTTGTCAATTGAGGCACAGGTTTTCGGTTCTGGGAAGAAATACGAGACAAGATCACGAATAGCGCTTTATTCAACTAAGATTGTCCGGCACTGCGTGACAAAATTTCCGGCATCAGTGACTATATTGCTACACAAACATGCACTAAAGTACGATCAGATTCGATATTGGGCAACTCTTTGTGGTGTAAGGTGTTGACGCCGCAGTGTAATTTTCTCTGCCAAAATCAAAATAACAAATTTTTAAGGTAGAAATGCCTATTCAATGCATACATGATAAGCCCTTCATAGTAGTTGAACAACACATTGACACGGGTCACAGTTGGCAATAGGAGGAAAGGTACCATCCCCATGCAGTGTACAACCTGTGCTTTTCTGGCAGTGTCCGAGTGAACGGTTGCTTCAGTGACGTCATATGACGTCATCAGAGGATATATGACGTCATCATGCAATATATGATGTCATCAGACGCTATATGACGTCATCAGACGTTACATTACGTCATCAGAGGTCGTAAGACGTCACCAGACGTCAGATTACGTCATCAGATGTCAGATGCCTGTGGTTGGCCGTCAGGAGAACATACAGGACCGTTCGCTGCTGCTTCTGGTCCTGATCTAGATGGTGATCGGCTCGCCGGAGAAATTGATCACCAGATTCTCTGAGGCAAACTCCTCAAATACCACGATCTGTGAACAGGGATGATCAAACGAATCAGACAGATGATCAATTTGATTTAATTTTATTGTCTGTGGTTGTGTTTAAATGATCAGCCATATGTTGTTTAAAGGAAATAGTTCACCTTGCTTTTTTCAAACACAATTTGCTTATATTTTCAAATACAATTTCTTCTCATGTCAAAAATAGCCATACATCGCGCTGATTCAGGACAGAAGGACGTAAATTATTAATTTCATCAAAACTATATGCGTAGGTACTCTCCGCAACATCAAACGTGGCTCAGCCAATAAGAGGCAAGACTTCAACACCATTGGGGTAAACTGAATGTTGTTCCAAATGTAAAAACAATACTACTTCTCGCAAATATATTTTCAATTTTGTCTGTCCCGGTTATCTGACGTGCGTGCTAGTTGTCCTGCACCAGTGTCCAGCTTACCTCAAACATCTCCCTCTGTCCAGCTCACTGACCTGGTTGTCTCCCTCTGTCCTGGTTGTCTCCCTCTGTCCATCCCCCTGTCCTGGTTGTCTCCCTATGTCCATCCCCCTGTCCTGGTTGTCTCCCTCTGTCCATCCCTCTGTCATGGTTGTCTCCTTCTGCCCAGCCCTCTGATCTGGTTGTCTCCTTCTGCCCAGCCCTCTTACCTGGTTGTCTCCCTCTGTCCAGCCCCCTGACCTAGTTGTCTCCCTCTGCCCAGCCCCCTGACCTGGTTGTCTCTCTCTGTCCAGCTCTCTGACCTGGTTGTCTCCGGCGTTGAGCAGTGGAGCCGGCAGATACAGGGTAAACACGGGTCCAGCGCTCAGATACCGGCCCAGGTTGAAGCCGTTCACAAACACCACCTGGATGCACGGAATAGAGCGGGCTGGTTAAACATACAACACAGCGAAAGCAGAAAGTGACATGATGAAGTAGCCAGAATATGCCTTAGAAATGAAACGCATTCGCGCTTTTATCCAGGAAAATTATGTTGTTTTCAGACCGACTATATCAGTTTTGACGGATACCTGCAAAGTGTAAGAGTGGTTGATATCTCAACCCCTTTGTTTATTGTAACTTTACGTCATGGGGCATTTAAAAGGCATTGAGAACATTTTATGGACGAGTCCTGCTCAGTTTCGTTTGATCAACGATGAACACCTTGGGGTAAAGTTACGCATGTCCATTGTCCAGGTAGGTAACAACAATCACACATTTGATCATGGGCGTCGAAAGTGTGGGGGGAGGGGGCGCGGCCCCCCAACCGTGGAAAGAGGGCCGCGTCCCACCATTTTTTCAACATTACGCCTATGGGCGTTGCATGGAAAGGGTTGACTTCACAATGCCTACGTCCCCCCAACTCACGGTTCGTGGCGACGTCTCTGCCCTTGGTGAAGTTAAGGATTCAACACCCCTTGGTGAAGTTAAGGAATCAACACTGACACACTTGGTAAAGCTTAGCTAAAAGCACTCACGCCCTTGGTGAAGTTCCTCATGTCCAGGTAAGTATCAGCCGGCTGCTCCACTGTCAGAGTACCTCTCAGCATGGTGGGCAGTGTCACCGTGCTGCCCTCCTCCAGAGGTGTCCAGCCCTGCAGACTGGGGACGTACACGAGTTACGAGGATATCATAATGTGAGATAAAGACACAATTACATATTTTGGCTATATGCCGGTGGTGTTGTTGCGTCTGAATATTTCTTCCTTGGAGCAACAATCTGTCGAAAACGTTTCATTAGCGTATCATTCGCCATTTTGACCTCCCCCTGAGGTTTTACGGGAATAGCAAAAAACGGCGGCGTGAAACGCCGCCAAATTTGGTACTGCTATTTGGGCATCAATTATCCACACTTTGTGAAAGTTTTGACCTAAGGTTGTCTCAGGTCAGGTCACCAGGTCACGTCAAGTGACCTTTCCTTTCAAAATGTTTGTGATCGTGCCAATGTCACAGTCTTTGTCCGAGATATTTGAAACTTGCAGGACTTCACGAGGTCATAAGTAGGTACCTACGATTCCCTTATACCGAATTTTGTTTTGTCGGTGACCTATGGTCAGGACAATTTCCTGACCTCCCCATTCATTATAAGTGAAAGGAAATATGTACAAATGCTTTCTTTTCAGAAATTATGCGTTGGCCTAGTCCAACGATTTAATCATCATGTTATTTTAGCTAATTTTTGATGACCCGGGAGATTGTTGCTCAGTGACTTCTGCAAGATCATCTGAGGTCATCCGCAATATTTTGCTAATAGCTCTTGATATGATAAAGATAGAGACGTGCAGATGACACCACTATGTTTGTCTCGTCGAGTCGCGTCGCGTCATATGCAACATAATCTACCTGGCTCACCAAATGACCTTGACTTGAGTTAAAATTTTGAAGTTGACCTAACCAGGTCACCAATAATGTGTGTCAAAGCTCATCGACGAGACAATCACGATGATGTTTACATTATTGTTATATCTTTAAAAGGTAAAAAAGGAGTTTGCGAAAAACAGTTACCAAAAATACAAATTTTGAACTTTGATGACCTCTGGAGCCTAAAGTATCTATTGACCTGAGCTAAAATTTGATTATACTATTTCTAGAACTTTCACTGCTCTATCCGTTTGTTCCTAGCTAGCATAGTTCTCAAGATATTTGGGGGTGTTCAAAGCAAAGTCCTAAAACTAAATTCGACCTTTGATAAACTCGTGACATTAATATTGACCTGAGCAATACAATATCCGAAGTAACTTCGAATGTCCGTGTCAAGATCTTTCAAACTTTTTCGCGTCTTTCTAGCTTCTTTAGTTTTCGAGTTTGACGGTGGTTATTTTGCCCCCACACCACACCATGGCGAAGTCGTTTCAGAGAGCCACCAGGGCGCGGGTTAAAAAAGAATATGTCTGAGATGATTGAAACTCATTGAATACACAAATTGAACTCAAATTGAACTCATTGAACACCTAGTATGAGGTTACTGGTTATTCCATTCCATTTAATCAAAAAAGAATATGTTTCAATTTCAGTGGTGCAGCAAGAATGTAAGCCAGACTGGCTATGTCGTTTCCTTTATATTTCCTTTGCCCATTCAATAAAGAAGTAATGCCTTACTTGTTGATCCAGCTTTTCTTCATTTCCATGGGGTAAATCTCCCAGCCTGAGACAGCAGTACCGTCGATTAGTACAGGTCCCTCGTACAGACCTGTGAGATGAAGAGACAGTGTAAAACGACCCGATATTGCTCAGAATTAATTTCATGTATTTTTGCAGATAGCAGAGTGACACTTTCTCCAATAAAAAGGAATGCTATACTAAGCGGTGTTGCACGCATTATCTACAATTACTGACCTTTCCGCTGGAAAGTCGAGAATGTGCTGGACTCCGAAGTTGACGCGACCCATGTTCTCCACCAGAATATCCAGGGTGTGCTCTCCTGCTTCACAGGTCAGTGTTTTGGACGCGTCCTGAAATCGGAGGACAATAAAACTCAACATCATCACAATTTGGCATAAAAATATATAAATGCTTATAATACGGTGTTAAGTCGCTTATGCTGGACTGAAAGATATTGAATTGCAATACAATTACTGCCAATATCATATATTATAATATATATATATATATATATATATATTCTGAAGCGAATAAGTAAATTCAGAGTTCATACCACTTTGTGTATACACCGCCGTACATTACTTTTCTTTGTAAATGTGACCGGTGCCAGCTTCACTTACTTGACAGGCCAGTATCCAAACGATTCTATCGACAATATGCTGGTCATTTTCTTTGTGAGCAGCTCTCCATCCACGAGAACCAGCGCCACATCCCTGAAACAAATACCACGACATTACTATGAGGAGTGAACGCGAGTTCTCACTGAATACGGAATTTGCATCTCATATAAGCAGGCCGACCCAATCCGACCCGGCCCGACCGTAGCGCTTTGCAGAAACTTATATCTTTGGAATCCCGCATCTGATTGACAAGCGGTCTTCATAATCTGATAGTCCCATTCAATCAATTATGCTATTGACATGTGTCGTCTCAGGTGAGAGGTCAGCATGGTGCTTGACTTGTGCCGCTTCAGGGGTGTCTGAAAACATTGTCCTGTTATAGTTGAGAAGCGGCTGCACAAATTAAGCTGAAACTTGATGTGTGGTTTGAAGCCACAACACTGGCAATGCCACCAGACTGGTTATTGATTCAACTTTTTGGAACGATTTAATCGTGATTTATTTTGGAATCTGAACTAGTAAAGCATGCATGGCATGAAGCAGACGGAGCGAGTTATTTCGTTTTCGTCCGGCAACTGATAGGCAAAAGCATTGTTGTTTGTTGCAATAGTAAAACAACACTTACCTCACCTTTCTGGGCATTTAGTTAATGTTTATTTCTGATTCTTCATCTGTGAAGGTGGAAATCCGAAGTCAAGCACGTGCTTATCATTCGGCTGTATTTTTTTTGTGTTTATTTATGGATGGATGGCAGTTTCTTGTGTTTGTGTCAAATATTTTCACGTAGCCTATACCATTTGTTATTTTACGATAAAATTATCGGTGATACTTTTGCATAATCAGTGCAGTGAAACGTTAGTTATCCCTGAAAAACCACGCAAGCAAGCGAGCAAGCAAGCAAGCGAGCAAGCAAGCAAGCAAGCAAGCCACGGACGAAGTAATTCGGATTTTGGCCCATCTGTAAGACTACGTTAGTGAGGCCGCTTCGCGGCCTCACTCACTCCGTCTGAATGATTCAATCACTATTCAATATTCACCGTTTGATTGACGGATAATATTGTGATATTTTTTTCGATGTAAAGAAACAAAATATATATTTTTATCGACTCACATTTGTTTGAACATGTAATGATTTGTAGTGAACTGATTTCAAATAAATAAAAATGGAAGCTATATGTTAGGATAATAGGACTCACCATATTGGTGGGCGAGTTAAAAGGATCACCATATTGGTGAGCGAACCCTCTTGCGCCGCGGGCTACAACTCAAAGATGGTAAGAGGCTTATGCGCTTAGGCTTAAGATGGCTTATGCGCCCCCAAAGATGAACAACACAGGTACCTTTGCCAAAAATTTGGACCCTCAAATTTGAAAAGTTTTTTAGTTAAAATTCGGCGAAAAGGGGTCGTTTTTCACCATATTGGTTGGGGATCCTAAATTTTCAAAAATCGCCACCAAAATGGTGAATCGGCTTAATTTTTATGGCCATATTGGTGAGCACCCTTTTTGAAGGGCTTACAATTTTTGGACTTTTTTCAATAATACCAATCGATTCGTCTCTCAAACCTTATGCTAGGCAACAACTTTTTTGAAATTATAATTTGTATTTTTTCGCAAATCGGAATAACTTTCATGGCCATTTCGGTGGTCATCATTTTGAAGGGTTTCTAATTTTTCACAGCTTTTTAAATAAGCATTCATGTTGTTTTTCGAAAAACTAATGCTAGGCAAATATGTCGTTTTACAAAATTCAAAATTGATTTTTTTTGAAATTTTTGATGATTTTTCAAAATGAAAAATTTCGTTTTTTGACATCAAAAACAATTTTTTTATCCAATTGATTAGCGAAAATACAATTTTTTGAAGTTTTGAAAAATTAAAAAAGGTATCATTTTTTCAAAGAAAACATGTGCCCAAAAAAGATAAATTTTTGAGAAAAAAAAGATTTAAGTTATCCTCTTGATAATCACCTTGAAAACAATTTTGATCTCCGAAAAGGCTTTTTAGTTTTCAAGTTATTATTGAAAAACTTTATTTTTCCACTGTTTTTGGTCTCAAATTTTTGTGTTCAAGAAAGATTGGTTAAGGGTTCTAGTTACATGAAAAAGATCGCAAATTGCATGGGCTTTCCAAAAATGTTTTTTGTTTTAAGATCCGTCACATATTCAGCAAGCTACGAGCATATAACTTTTACAACGAGTACAAAAAATGTGAAATTTCAAAAAAGTTTAACTTGTAAAAAAACAAGAGATAAAAAAGGGTATTTAGGTTTTCTGTACATCTTGACATTGTCAACAATACTCAAAAACGAAAAACCTAAAAAAAAATCAACAAATCATGTGAATTTCTTTTTTGAACTTTAGGGGAAGAATTTCTTGTCAAGTTATCAGTGGATTTCAAATCCGAGAAAAAAATTGAAGTTCTTATTCAATTCTAAATCTATTCAGGATTTCGTTTTTTGAAATTACTCAAAATTCAAAATTTTGGAACATTGTCTAAGAAAAACATATTATTTTTTTTAATTCTTTAAAACCACATTTTTAAAGACTTTTTTAGATACCAGAATCGAGTTTGCCGTTAAAGATACGCTTTCGAGAAGATGTATTTGTTTAAAAAAAAAGGAAAATTAAGGACCCCTACAAGTAAACTGCGTTTTTCTCCCTTGAAAAAAAAATCGTAGGAAAAAACATAAGACATAGCAAAATGAAGCGAATTGAATTTTTCTATCACATATATGAAACGGAAAGTAAAAAAGTCAAAATAAAAAAAATCAAATTCCAAAAAAATGAAAATTTTGGATTTTATTTTTTGACTCAAAAATGCATGATATGCAACTTCAGTGTTTTCTGACAGCATTTTATTTTGAAAAAAAACCAAAAAAATTCAAGATGTTTTGAAATTTTTTTTTTTTTTTTTTTTTTTTTAATACTGATTTTTTACATTTTAGACTACAGATTCGAATCCGCCCTGTTTAAATTGCGCTCTAATGATGTATCAAATTATATTTTACTCATTTTGAAAATCTGAATTTGTGAGAACAAAAAAACTTTTTCAATTGAAATTCATTTTTCTCCCCACTCAGACGTCTGAGAGTTTTGAAAAAAAAAATGTCCAGTAGGGAATTGAATTGTCTATCACATATCAGAAGCCGAAAAGAAAAAGAAAAAAAATCAAAATTTCCCCCCAAAAAAATGGATTTCGAGTTTTTTGCATAGAAAGGAAGAAAAATGAATTCTGATGTGTCCGAACCCCAAAAAAGTTGACATCGTTTTTTGTCTTTGAGTAATCGACTTTTGAAAAGTTGACTAACACGTTTTTTTTTTTATTGGATCCCTCTTATCTCAAAAACTTATCGACTGATTTCGAATTTATTTTTCGGGAAAAATTGACAAAGTCACGTTCTTTCTTCTGTGTTTTATCAATCTTCGCCAAAAATGCATATCTAAGTAACGAAAAATCGAAAACCAACATTTTTTTCATTTTCAAAATTTGAAAATTTGAAGAAAAAAAATCAATTCTTCGAAATTGCAAAAAGATGCAGCTCATTAAGACGCATCTTTGCTTTATCTCAGATTTTCTAAATGTCCCTAAACAAAAAAGAAATTGAAGTTTTAAAAATGAGCAAAAAATTCAAAGTCAATTTTTGACCCCCCAAAATGAGGGGGAAAAAATAAGTTCATTGGATAGAGATTTGCAAGAGGATTCATATTTTTTCACTCCGAGAAGATCGGTTGAGTAGTTTTCGAGTAATATAAAAGTGCCCAAATCGTTCTACTCTTAATGTATGTTCATGACTTCTGATGAGCTTTTGAAAATGTGATACCCTGTCATCATTTTTTGGTCGTATTAGTTTTTTATACGAAAATTAGGTTGAATCACAAACCCTTAAGGTTGATTAGGTAGGACACGTTTAATTCATTTCATCCTTATTTCAAGCTTCTTAGGTAGATTTAGACCTTTTATGGCCAAAAAACGAAAAAGTCACTTTTTGCCCGTAGGCAACTTTTATAAAATCCACTATTTTGACCACTTCCGAAAGTCCGATTTCAAAAATGCTCTAATCACAGAACTGACAATTGATTGCGCTATCACCTTATGGTACTCAGCTAAATTCAGGACCCTTTTTTAAAAAAATAAAGGGGCACACCATATTGGTGTGGAGCCACCACCAATATGGTGATCAGATTACTGTATATATATATATATATTATATATATATATATATTATATATATATAAAACATATTATATATACTATACATATTAATACATTATATAATATATATATATATAATATAGATATATACACACACACATATTAATATATATATATATATGTAATATATAGTATATATATATATATTATATATCTGACTCCATCTGACCTGACCTCCTGTGACTGTCTGACCTGAACATTGCGCGGATGGTGATCTCAGAAGTTTGAGTTGGGGGTGATGTTGGCCCGGTACCACACCAGGCCGATTATTAGCCTCTGGCCGGAGCCTCCGTTCAGTGGTCCAGGTTCTCCATGCTCAGAGGGTCGTCGCTCAGCTGGCTAGTCAGCTGACTGCGATGCCCGTCCAAAGCGGGATGGCCTCCGTCAGAACACGGGCGTCGAACGTTGCTGACCGGGTTATCAGCCGGCTGCTCGACGGCCCTGATGTTCTTGACGACGGATTACTGCTGCAGCAGGCTTCCTTGGTGAATGTCTGTACTTCTCCGTGTAGCGGCCACCCTCAGTCAGAACAGCGTCGTAGTCTGAAAATAGAGAACAGCAGACACACACACACACACACACACACACACACACACACACACACACACAAACACACACACACACACACACGGCTCAAGATTTCAAGCATATTCGCATATTGGTCATGTGGAGTTTTTGACACTAGTCTGTAGAACATATTTTTCTGAATTACAGCATTGTTTCACCAAGTAAAGACGACGTCTCGCTTTCCAAAGCACTACTGTCGCCCATAACCACACCACGACGTTATGCGTATTGTGTACGGTATCATCAACACACCACGGCGCTCTGCGCACCGTATTACAAAGCTAAGAAAGAGCGTATGCGTACCGTAGCTGGTCACTTGGGGCGTGTACTTGGGGTTGACGTTGATCCAGTTGGCTCCCGCCATGAAGCCGAAGCTGGTGCCGCCTTGGAACATGTACATGTTGACCGAGGAGTTGCTCCGCAGAATGAGGTCCAGGATGTTACGGAACTCTGGCAAGAACAGGGATGTAGATGTGTAGTTAACAGGGATGTAGAGCGTCACGAAAAGTGGGTGGGTGAGGGAACAGGTGGGCACTGAAACTTTCATCTCGTCTTGAGAGAGACCCAATACCCTAATGTAATATTTCTCTGCAGATTTTGGATCTTCTCGTCCAGGCATAATTTGTGTCATCACAAATTTGTTTCATTAGGTAAACAAAATAACAAAATAGCAAAAAATGTCAGTCGGTGAAGTAAGAGGTCATGGCCCTCCGCCCATGTTCCTACACCTGTATTTGCAAATAGTTAGTGAAATGCTGTACCTACCTACACTACACTACAAGAAACTATTTAACCAGGTGTGAATTGATGAGACATGGCACATGATTAAAGGGAGTGTACCTACTCACATTGGTCATGTGGAGTTTTTGACACTAGTCTATAGAACAGATTTTTCTGAATTTAGCCATGTACCTACTTCATTTCCCAGATTCACTTAAAGGGAATAGTTCACCTTTAACATAGGGTTTTGAGTTGAGATAGCCAAGTTGGGCGCATGCTCGAAATGACTTGTTGACGCTTTCACATTTTCCTAATTAAACCTTCTTAATTATTTATATTAGGTTCCTAAAAGTCGAGACCGGGAATACCGGTAACTCCAATCCGCTGATTGGCTGATTTTGCTGAGTTGACGAATGATTATTGACGCCACAGGTGAGTAAGACTTGGGGAAAGTGTAAGTTGCTGCGACAAAACCATACTGTTTCAAGTACCGCATTCTTTGTATTGCAAGACATGAACTTTTGTCAGGTTAAATGCTATGCATAAAGTCAGGGCGATGCATAGTGATTTTGATTGATTTAATCTTCTATAAACATTTTTTAAACAACGTTCTTGTAGCGTATGCCGTAGCGTCCAGCGCTTTGGCCTGAACGTTTCCAGCTCGCGTACAAATTGTTGATCTGTCCCCTCCCCACTCACCGAAACCCCACCCCGTACCAGTGCGCGCGTGCCGCCTGTTTGATTCGCCGACCCGCGGCGGCAACCGCCCGCTGAGTGATAGGACCGACCGGCGAGACCGTCGCCAGTGACGTGTAGACGTGGCAGACCTGTGCACATAATCCAACGGACGCCCCAGGAGCACGGACAGTGAGCGAGCAGATGGCGGACAGTACCAACTTCATAGTGAATAATATAATAGTGGACGAATACCTGACATGTAAAGCAGTTAAGCATAGTGTTGGTTTGCAAACAAGCTTGGTATTTTCCGCCATCTTTCAACAAGTACTGGGCAAGTACCACCATGTATACGACACGATCCCTTCACTAAAATCGATGACGTTGTGTGCTTACTCAGCCAGCTGATTTCGCATTACTTGAGGAAAAAATTATTATAATTATCAGCCAAGACATAATTGAACCAATATCACATTGGCTTTTTTTCGCGTTAAATTATAGGTTTCTTTGACTACTAGTAAATATGTATTAGCTAGATTTTATGCTTCTCTTCATCATTTCTGAGCTTATTTCCTCGTTTTTTTTTTGCAAGGTGAACTATTCCCTTGTTGCTGAGGTATTCCAAATTCGCCTAGATTATTCCGGCAGAACAAAATTAACCATATTCGCCAGAGAACTTTCGCTACTAGAAGCATTGCCCTTATATTACAACGCTAGCATATATTGTTAGCGCTGGCCAATAGAAAACAACTCGTGAGCACTGATAGCAGCTGCCGAACAGACGTACCTAGTCAAAACCGTCAGTTCCCGTAAAGCGCTTTAGCGGTTTTTGGGAACAAAGGTTTCACTGGGGCGACTGATTGTGTAGTGACTTTGCATATCCTTCTAGTAGAATTTGATTTTCCATTGGGTCTGCAGTGCAGGAATATTTTTATCTTCGCACTCCTCTGAGATGCAAAGATGTTTAATGTTCGTTCAACGAAAAAGTGAAATAATGTGTTATATTTGCATCCCTCTGAGATAAAGGTCACGCGAGTTTTCGACGAAAAATCAAAGTAGGAGAAACAAAGTGATGGTAAGCGGGAAGGATATAAAAACACAAAACAATCTCTCGGTGCTGTACACCACTTGTGCCGCCCAGAGAGAAAAAAGATGGAAGGGGAAGAAATACAAAAAATACAACACTTTTTTTGTATTTCTTCCCCTTCCATCTTTTTTCTCCCTGGGCGGCACAAGTGGTGTACAGCACCGAGAGACGCAGCTTTTTTGTATTTCTTCCCCTTCCATCTTTTTTCTCCCTGGGCGGCACAAGTGGTGTACAGCACCCGGACCGTCGGCCTTTCAACAGTAATAATACAGTTATTCAGGGAATATAAAACTAAAAAAATGCGCCGCACCGCAGCGCAATTGATCTTCAAACAGTATGTGGGTTAAAAAACATGCCGTTTCTCGTCGCATTTATGTGTTATGTTTCTTCTTTCCTATATAACTGGGCATAATGGTTCGTTTTAGCACTTTTTTACCGCACTTTTAACGCACAAAAACATTTCTAGAGCTTTTTACATTATGCAATGTGACGCATTGATTAGAATGAATGATGAATGAGGATAAATAAAAATATTGAGATGAGAAATAGGAGAGATGAAAAAATCTGAGAATGAATGAGAAATTAAAAAATATAAAATCCAGGCCATAAAACTAAAATAATTGCGCCACTCCGTGGCGCAATTGATTAAAAAAATTCCAGGTCTTGAGCTATGAAAAATATTTGAAGTTGGTATGGTATACCATTACTTAGGCCATAGCTCATTCCAAATTGGTGCTGCTGGTTCCAAAGTTTATGCGGTAGTTTGCTAGCTTCAGCTCCTAAAAGTTGGTATGGCCCATGCATGATAAATTAAACAAATAGAAAATTCAGGCCAAAACCTGTCACACTGAATTTTCGATCCTTGTAACGTGCCTTTCCATTCGTTTCGTTTGGCCCTTTCAACGCGTGAGAAAGGGCCTATCAACGCTCGGGAAGGGGTCCCTTTCAACGCTCGGGAAGAGGTCCCTTTCAACGTTCGGGAATGGGCCCTTTCGAGGCGCCGCCCCCCCCCCCCGATCGAAATCCTAGCTAAGTGCCTGAGCTTATGATATATACAAACTACCTTCATATCAATTTGTGTAATCATACCGATACGTGCATTCAGGAAAAGGGGTTACATGAGGATTGGCTCCACAAACGGTCTGGTTCAATTTTTTTATTTCGTTTTGCACGACCTTAAATTAAAATATTCGGCGCTTCACGGCGTCACATCAAGGTCCATCGCCTATATTTCATCAGGCAAACCCGTAAAAGTTTCGCGCAGCTTGGCGTCGCTAAATAACAAGTATATTACTGCAACATGAAAATTCATATTACAAATGCTGCAAAGACTTAAACACGCAGACACAAATGTGGTTACACTTTTCCCTCATGTCAGCCGATCTCCTTCGAACAAATTATCGGTGACGTTCTTGCATAGCACCCTTTCAGGTCTGTCAAGGGCCTTTTAAGACCGGTATGTGACTCTTTTAGGCCTGACAAGGGCTCTCTTAGGCTTGCCAAGGGCTTTTTGATACCTGAAAATACTCTTTCAAACCGACTGGAGGCCATTTCAGACATATAAAAACGTTCGGGGCCCCTTTTAGCTCCAGAGCCCTTTGACGTCCAATGTGCCCCCTCCGAAACTTTTTCCTGGATCCGCCCCTGGGTAGGGTCACTTGACCTTACCTGGTGACCTGACCTAACCCGACACGAAACTTGAATTTTCCCAAAATGTGCGGAAAGAATCAGTGATTAGTTAGGTATGCTAAATTTGGCGGCGCTACGAACCGCCGTTTTTTCGTTATCTCTCGATAAAACATGAGGGGGTGTTCAACCCCCCCCCCCCTGGGCCCTGTTTCACCAAATGGATATATTCACTCCGTACTTTCGAAAAGTATTCCATTCAAAGTATTCCAGTAATACTATTCTGTTTCACCAGGGGAATATATTGAAATAGAAATATTCGCGCATGCACTCATAGCCACGCGTTGATTGGCTGCCGGACGGCACTATATTTTCCTTCTGCAGACGGAAAATATATATTTATCTATGTTTTTGATAAATATTTGTACTTATTTTTGTATTTATAATTTTATCTATACATAATTACATGGTTTTCAAAGGCTTTATGTTAATATTTGCTTGGAATGCTGCATGCCGCTTGCGGCATTCCAAGCCCCAAGGCCGACATTGTAAAGTGTAAACAGGCCTTGATTGTAAACAAACAATCTCGTCGCCGGCTTTACCGTGGTTGGTGTAATTTCATGGGCTTTTAGCTACTACTATCAAACTTAAGTGGTTTCCTGTTGTTGTTTATGATTGATGTTACAATTTGGACTGCTATATTTGTTAAGGTAATTGTTCAGCGAATGCCTTCAGCGCCAGAGCAAGAGTCAATCACGGTTGGCGGTGAATTGAAAACGGAAAGAAGTGGCACGCTCGCCATATTGCGACACCGAACTACTTTGGCTATCAGTTCCAGTATTGAACGAAAAAGCTATGAAGCTGAACCTGTGGAAAACCACTTGAGTCTTGACTGCAAGCAACGCAGCGAGTGATGGTGGTGTCGAGGACTGCGAGAGTAGACAAAGCTATACCGAATGCGCTGTTGGCCTGGCGGCGTAAGACTGCACTAACCTAGGGTAGGACCTGGTGATCGTGTCAGAGCGAACTCTAGCCTGCGGCTGTGATGAAAGTACTGCTTACTGTGTGTGATAAATGATAATCACAACAGCCTCTTCGTTATCTCGATTTTCTATGACGTTGGCTCAGGCTAATACTGCGTTAACTGGAGGATAGGCAGATCGATAGAAATAATATTCGAGCTGGAGGATGTTTCACGACACTTTTTGCTCATAAAATATACATAAAATATTTTTTCGCGGAGATATATTTGTGTTGCATTCATGCTCTGCAAGTGATGTCTGTCGGACGTCGGTGATCGCAGCCTGTCGCGACTCGCGATCAGCCACGTAAATAAGGATACCTTTTTTTCTTGTAAGTTGTGTGGCAGACATTTTCTGCAATATTTCGTTGCAATATCATCATGGAATAATTGAGAGCTAGGTAGTTACGTTATTTTGTTTAACGTGAGGCTTCTGCCACGGAAATATGGGCTTATTATGTTTATTTTGAGTATTTATCAAATAAGCCGCCGGAGGTTCTGTTCTGCAGTGGCGCAAGTGGCGCAAGTGTCTGTAAAGGGACTGTTCCCACCTTCAATAAATGTTTCAAATGTACGTCGTTTGTGGTGCTAAATATGAAAGTGAATGCTCGCTGCAACACGATTATGACATTGTTCTCACGAACAGTCCTTCAATTTCATAAAAAATCAGGGTTAATATTTTGGCTGATGACGTCATATGAAGGAATTTTTTGGCGAAAAAAGAAAACCTCTCAGCGGCTGTAACTTAGTTTATGATTTGAGGTACTAGTGTATGGCTAATGTATGGCCAAAGGTAAAACAAGTCGACTGTAATACAGCATTTAGCAAAGAAGACTACGACATCGCCTCACCGGCCACCATTCAAATATCATTGGGAGGGTCGTGGCTGATCATTGTTACAGAATGTGCAACAATCCAAACCTCGGAGATTTCTCTCATAGTCCGGAGATACTGTTGATTACGTGACCGTGCTCCAGTGAGTGATTCGTTTTTAACAGTGTTGGTAATACCTATACTATATTTTCTCAATATGCCAAGCACGCAAATAATTGGGTCGTTATCTCCAACTCAAATATTATGGTTGACGCGTCTGGGACAGGCCTTTATCCGGTTGCGGTCGCGAGTTGACAGAATCTCTCGCTGTGCGGCAATTTCTGAATTTGCTATATTGCTCTTGTGTTAAGATATAAATAATAGCATCAATAAATTTACCAAATCGGCGAAGCTGCAAGTCGCCTAAATAAATCGCGCTTATAATGTTTGTTAAGATACTTCATGGAAAGCGCTATGATGGTCACTTCCTTTACTTATAGTTGGCCAAGGATATTATATTACATGTTATCGACAGTGTGTCATGCGGCACTGGCAGATGTAGGCCATGGTAGTTTATTTTATGACGAGTGTCCAGTTTCTAGTTCCCACCAATGATGCTATTTTTAATTGTGAGTAACAAACAGCACCACCATCGTCCGCAGTACATTGGGCCAACAGATATGCCATCGGTGTACATACCGTTTGCATACTTTGAGCAGGCATCAAAACTCAAGAGGGAATCAGCTGGACTTTAAGAACAATAGGTGAATTCTCACGCCGGGTTTCGAAATGGAAAATATTCCAAAAATGCCGTACTTTGATGTAATACTTTGAACGGCATACATATTCCAGTACGGAACTTGGTGAAACAGAATATGTAATAGTATGTCAAAAGTGAATATGTACGCCACCGAAAAGGAATATATTCACTTGGTGAAACAGGGCCCAGGTGGGTCGCGGGTCAAACGGTACGAGTGTCGTTAATTTGCACGATTTTGATTCCCAATGTCAAACCGTTATATATATCATCTAGGTGTTTTCGGCAAATGTTAGCGCATCACCTAGGTCACATTTTGACATGCTTTTGAATTTGTGAAATTATTTTTGAACACCAGTTTTGCGCTGTGCAAAGGTACCGGCGGCTGAGCCCCCAAATAACCTTATGCCAATATATGACTTTTAGAGGTCATATCGATATGCAAAACGTAAGAACGAGTGTGTGCGATTATTTTAGCGTTGAATTCAGTTCCGTAGCTCTTTTGGTTCGGCCACAATGTGCTGTGCAAATGTTGAACCTGGGCTGACTTTTAAACGGTACGAGTGTCGGTAACCCGCGCCCCACTGGGGGGTGTTTGAACACCCCGACTCTTGTTTTTTTTTCTCAAGATAACGAAAAAACGGCGGCGCGTAGGCCCGCCAAATTTGGCATAACTAACCAGTAAGACGCCTTAAGCAGCGAAGGACGAGCGAGTCCGAATAAATCCGCGTCAATTTATCACCCGCCCAACGGAGGTTCGTTTTGTGCAAAGCATGCTTTTTAATTGCTTTCGGTATGTGGTATTTTGCCGTCGCAAATAGATCCAAACTAAATCGATACTTTGAGCTAAATAGGTTTTGCAGCGTTATTTTTAATTTGCAATTATAAGCTTCATGTTTGTAGGCGAAAATTAATTTTGGGTGGGTATTAGATGGATTTGATTGCGCTTTATAGCTGCATCATTTTTATCGTTTAGCACTCTTTGGTTTTGAAGCTACGGCGGTATAATGAAGGAAATATTATAAAGTCGGCAATACAAATATTACAGACAGATTTTAACAGCGAAATACTGCATTAAAACCTAACTTTTTGCATACATTTTAGAGACGGTACATTGGTCTACAGATTGCTGTTTGTTTCATCGCTTCACGTCCCATAGGTGCTGAGCACTGATTTAAATTGTGAAGACGTCATAAAACTATGAATTTGCGCTT
>VOPJ01010340.1:0-81620 GCA_014673585.1 Semibalanus balanoides | reverse complement strand
CCCCCCAGTCGGGCGAAGTAAATGCAGGGGCCCAATGGGGCTCGGGTTAACCCGCGCCCCACTGGGGGGGGGGGGTGTTTGAACACCCCTCTTTTTTAAAGATAACGAAAAAACGGCGGCGCGTAGCGCCGACAAATTTGGCATAACTAATCATTGATCCTTTTCGCGCATTTTGCGAAAATTCAAGCTTCGTATCGGGTTAGGTCAGGTCACCAGGTCAGGTCAAGTGACTCCACCTACCAAACTGTTTGCGGTCGTGCCATGACCACAGTTTCTAACGGATCGATATCAAACTTTAGGGATTACATCAAGTCATCAGCATTTACAAAATGTGTATCTCGGATTTTTTTTTTATATCGGTGACCTGAGTTTGTGTCAATTTTGTGACCTTTATTATAAGTCAATGGAGAAATAATCAAATGTTTTCTTTTTTGACGATATCAGTCCATTTCCTTCTGGACAATATTATAATGGGATATTATGTATGATCCAAATGCAGGTTTTGCTCAGGGACCCTTACGGGGTCATCTGCCAGGTCATCCGATGGTCACCAACACTTTTCGTCAATAACTCTAAACATAAATGAAAATGATAGAGAAGTGTAACTTTCACCAATGTGTTTGTCTCGTCCAGACACATCTCCTGATATGCAACATGACCTACCTGGGTCACCACTTGACCTTGACCTGAGGCCATATTTTTTTAATTCACCTTACATGATCAAATTTAATGAATTTCAAAGCGCCTTGACAAGACAAACACGATGGCGTAAACAGCATTGCGGCTAATTCTCTTTGTTACGGTAAGAATTATTCGCCGAAATATTTTTTTGCAAAATCAGCATTTTTTACTTTAATGACCTCTAGAGCCTTAACTATTGACCTGAGGTCAATTTTGAGGACATACATGCGATAACAAATTTCTATTGCTAGCGATTGTTATTTTAACGTTTGTTTCTATATAGCATAGTTTCCGATATATTTGGGGATTTCTGGAGCGATGTCCTAAAACTGTAAAAATTGACCTTCGATGACCTCTAGTGACCTGAGTTTTGACGTGAGTGAAAAAAGTCTGAAATAGTTTCAAAATGATTTGTGATAACGGTTCGAACATTTTGTTTTGTTTTGGTCTACGTACCGTAGGAGCCGAGTTAGGGGCGGGGGAGTGTTAAAACACCCCCAGTCGGGCGAAGAAAATGCAGAGGCCCAGCGGTGCGCGGGTTAAGCAAAGTATCTAGAATCTGCGGTGCTGTGAGGTGAAATTATATTTTCTCTGGCTCTGAAACCAATAAATGTATCTGTAAAACCCAATATTCCGCGAATAATAGTTTTGCAAAGCTGAACTTCTTGCCATCCGCATCGTGACGCACCGCAACGCACCGAGACGCATCGAGACGCGCATCTGACGCGCGTCAGCCGTACGTCAGACGTATCTTGACGGATCGTGACGGATCGGAACGCAACGCAACGCATGAAAAACGCACTCGTGGGGGGCGGCCCTTAGAGCCTAATCTATTGACCTGAGGTCAAATTTGAGGAAAACTCTGTCGATTGCAAATTTAAATGGCTGGCAATTGCTTTTTTCCGTCTGTTTCTAGATAGCACAGTTCCCGATTTTTTTTTAGCAATGTCCTAAAACCGGAAAATTTTACCTTTGATGACCTTTGGTGACCTAAATTTTGACCTGAGCGAAAAAGCATGAAATAACTTCGGAATGCTTTTTGATGACAATTCGAACACTTTTTTTGGTTTTGGTCTACGTGCCATAGGAGCTGAGTTATAAAGAGTGTTCAAACACCCCCAGTAGGGCACGGGAAATGCCGAGGCCCAGTGCACTATGGGCCACAAGCCCGATCTAGCCCGCCATAATTGATCGGAGGGATTTCTTTCATTTCGATATGAAACATGCATGCAAATGTTCAGAATTGACCATGGACTAAGAATATGATAATAGTTTTTTAGTGCAATCACACATGGAGGTATAAACGGCACCGTGGTATAAACGGCAACGCCACCGTATCACGGAACTTTGTACGAAGCTTACAGCTGGGAGTCTGCGGCTCTTGAAAACGATGTATGTTTACGATGTAATGACGAATGAGATAGAAAAGATTTGAAATGTACGGGTCTTTAAGTTAAAATGGAACCTTGGCTACACTGTAAAATCAAATTTAAAACTAAAAGTCGGGGCTTTCCTGCTTTAAATGACAATTTGTGTTGACATAACAGAAATGTCAGCAAAACCTTGAATGCAGTTCTTCTATGTAGCCGATCTAATGAATAACACACGATAACACACGATAACAAGTACGAGCATGGTAGTGACCCTCAATGGTTTGGCTTGCTGAGGCAAGTCAAACTTCCTGCCTCAACTTGCCCCGGCACCCAAGCGGGGTGATTGTATTATTTGTGTCGCCCGCCGCGCGCGCAGCCGCTGCCGTGCCTGCGAAAAGGTGGGGAAGGTGGGAAACTTAACTTCCAAACCAAGCAACATAGAGCAACACGGTAAGAACCAGCATGTTGCCTGCCATGTGAGGAATCTAACGGTATGCAATGTTAAGGTTTAATGATAACGGTTAATCTTCCAGGTCAAGTGAATGACCTCAACTCGACCACTTCCAGAGTAGCGGTTTTGCTCTGTGAGGAAGCATCACAGTTATAAATTGATAAATGTAAATAAAAGCCATATCCTTAGAAAAGTTTTACATCAGAAATACTAAAAAATATATTTTTTTGTTCGTATCTGGTCAAAAAAGTAAAAAAAGGTGATTTTCACAAAATGACGTAAGTTTCTTACACTTAGGGAGCCATCACTCAGTCAAAAATAAAAAAGTGCTTTGAAATTTGGTTTAAATATTTATGATACTCAGTGCTTTGACATGTATTTCGTTTTTTAAACATTTTTTGAAATTTTGATTTTGTAGTGATTTTTCCTAAAAAATGTTTTTATTTTATTTTGGGGGTCAAAAGATAAAATTGTGAAAATCAGAGATTATCAGTTTGAAGGAAAATGCAGTTTTCTATCTTGCGTCGTTTTTGGTTTGCGATTTGCTGCACAAACTCTATTTTCAACAATATTTTCAACATATATCGTCTTTCCACCAACATGACGTCACTAACACGTCATTATATTTCAAACTTCTCAACCAATTTCAATGCAAATTTTACAGCATACGTATAATTGTTGTTAACTCAGCTACTGCAAATTTCAGCAAGATGCACTTGATGCGTAGATATTTATTTAAGAAAACACCTCAGGGGAAGGTCGCTTTAGAACCCCCGTACGGCGAGGTTAATAAAAAAAACACGAAACAACGCGGATGATATTTTGGAGAACCAAGTACGGACGATACTTAAACCGAATTTTGAAAGCAATATATGTATTTGTGACTGACTTGTGCCTTCCTAAGTACTAGTCGTTGGCAATCAGAATATGTGGCAAACCGAAATACGTGGCCGGCCTACGCCCGCCGGAATCAAGAGCCATCTGGTGACCAAAAGATGAGTTAAATCGATTGGAATTAGTACATAAATGGTTTCTTCCAAAATTTCAATAATACCTTGTGCTCAATGTAGTGCCCATATCAATGATCCGAGGCTGAAAAAGGCCATTTGAGGTCAATAATCAGTTATGGCGGGCTAGGATCGGGAGTTTCTGGCCCGTAGTGCCAGTGATGCGCGGGTTAATAATGACGATGGAATCAGATCAAATCTCGTTATTTTTTGGACTGTTGGGCTTGGGGTTTGGGCACCCATGATAGTCTCTGCTGGATGGTCACCCGCTGACCTGAAACCTGAAAATTGCATACTGTTTGATTCTTCACATGACAGGCAACATGCTGATTCTTACCGCGATGCTCTATGTTACTTGGTTTGGAAGTAAACAGGGGGTCTGTCAGCCCCCCCCCCTCCGTAAGGCAAAGGTGAGAAACGGAAAAGATGAAAGGTGAGTAAGACAATAGTTAAACATGATAAATTGCTATCCTTTCTTCAGGATCATGGACGTCCATCATGGAAGAAGCTAAGCATGGCAAAACAGTCATCCATCGCCGTATTAATGCTAGGTGAAACTAGCCAAATTAGTGGTGACTGGTAACACCATCGATCTCATCCATTGGCACGGCTTATGCGTCATTGGCTTTGCAGTAGTTGCCACCACATGAATCCCATCCCATCCAAGGGCGGATCCAACCGGCCGTTTTTTGGGGGGACAAACCGTTTTTAGCGGACCTTACCTACACCCAATTTCGAATTTCTTCGCCGGATTTGGTCCGCTTTATTTTGCAACCACACGATTTGTTTTTTTAGTTTAGTTTTTTCGTCTTCTTTGGATATCAAAAAAGGAAAAAGGTATTTGTTATTTAGCGACGCGAAGCGGTGCGAAATATAAAGCTAAACGCGAGAATAAAAAATAGAGAATAAAAAGCTAAACGTGCTATTCATTCAATTCACCGTTACATGAACCAAAAACGATGACGATGGCTTCGTTATGACGATGGCGACCGATGTAACGCCGTGAAGTGGCGTACAATTTTTATTTCGGGTCGTGGAAAACGAAAATTTAACATTGGAACCAGATTCAGCCTGGTTGCACATCTCGGTATGATGCAAAATATTGAAATTAATATAGTTTTTAATATATAAATTATTTGGAGAGTAAATCACGATGACCGGTGGCAGTAAGTGCTTAATAACTTAGGTATATGGGGTAATAATAACTGTATACATATGCACTGAACTGCAACATACAAATGGTATCAACCAACAGTGCAAATGATTTGAAAACAGCGAGTGGCAGAACGGCTTTCCGCACATAAGTGGTCCCTGCGGATCTGGAGGAGCCTGGTACGCAATGGCTTGGGGAGATGGTCCTGGCCTGGTTCCACTATTAGCATTTTGGTCCCAGCAACTTGGACATCCGCAGAAAGCAGCTTCCTGGTACCGATGTCCGCGTCTCTGTGTTCGCGTCACCTATTTTCGGAAATCGGCAGGCTAGCTTAACATGTGACTAGCTCCACTTGAAAAGTTCAATATTTGATGAAGAGGAGTGGGACCCTGGGGCTAGCAAATAGGTACCGCCAATGGGAGACTGCCAGACACTTCATTAATTAATTTTCCCATTTTCCCAATTTCTATCAACTAAACCAATTGCGTATGTTGTAGCTCATGCCGCGAAGCGGCGCGACATTTTTTCGAGTTTTCAACTGTGGATGGCTGTTATTTTGACTGTTGCAAAAGGCAATTTTTACAGCTGTACGTCCGACCGTTTGGGGGGGGGGGGGCATAGTCTCAGGACCTTTGGGGGGCCGTGGCCCCTTTGACCCCTTGGATCCGCCCTTGATCCCATCACACAAATTGAATTTGTGAATGTCAGTTCCATACAGGGACGCAGCCAGGAGGCAGAAGGGGGACGTGTCCCCCCATCAGGCCTACTAAAATTATATAAAAAAAAAATGGTCGGCAACGTTCCAGTTTGCGACCTTTTCGGGGCCCTGTAAAATATAATGATCTAAATCCGTGAAGAAACCTTTTTGCGACATGTTTTCGGGGGCCTTTCCAGAGGAGGACCCTGGGGATGCCGTGCCCCCCCCCCATTTATCGAAGGTCTGGCTGCACCCCTGGTTCCATACGAATTATACATTTGGTCAACTACTCGTAGAACAAGCAAACTGTCATACATTGAGCTTGCGACTGCTGTGAATGAAGAAGTTTTCACAATGACACTCTTCACTCTTCACTGCAAGCACATTTGCCATCTTGTCCTCTTCTTCTTGCTTTTCGTTCGGCTATTGTTGTTGGTTAGAACTATTTGCTTAGTTCTGTAAAGTTCTGCGTTCAATGCGAGCACATCGTCTGAGTACCTGTACCTAGCTTTGAAATGACCGATTTATCAGTATACACGTAACACATTAATGTATTGTTGTTTGCAGTTCGAAGTACCTGGGAACCTGCGAGTTTTTCCATTAGAGCTGTTGTAAATTGTCTTCAAAGTTAAAGTGAAAAAGCTTTTTATTTCTACTTTTCATCAGAACTTGTTAATTTCCTTCAGAGCAGCGCAACGCTTTGCCGACAAATGCCTACTTATCTCACTTACCCCACTTCGGACTATGATCATAGCAACCAAGTGTTATGACCTGATAGTGTAATAATGAAATACTGGCATTCATTCGGTGGCTCCGAGAGACGCCCATTCGCTGCCTGAGGCCTGTCAGCCTTCTCTGACGACACCGCAGCTGTCTCGAAGTCCGCAGCTGTAAGCTGCCTCTCGCTGACCACGTGTCTTTCAATTACCTCCTGCTGTGTGCCTGCACAAGTGTGCCTTTGTCACTCTTTGGTTACGAGGAACCCTGGCGAACCCTGCACCGGTGTCAGCGCAGTGCAGCACCTCAGCAGTGCAGCTCTGGGTTAGTATTGTTTTAGAAGTTTGCTAAATCGTTCCACTGAGCCAAAAAGATCGGAACTCGTTACACCAGGCCCCAGCCGCTGAAAACCTCACCTAATTTTCGGCTCAAATTCCCCCCTCCATCCCCTCCCCTCCAAGGCATTTATTTCTTCCAAAGCGCTGCCGCTTTGGCCAAGCTAAGATCGACTCACATGAGCGACTCAATCAGGCTAGTTCCCCCCCCACACACACATACAATGCATACATACACACACAGGGGTGGGGGTGGGGGGGGGGGGCGCAGCTGTGAGCGGTATCGATGGAGGACACATCACAACGCAAGTGTTCCGTCCTGACCGCCTGCGCAGTACTGTGACGGTGCGGTGGAGGTCTGACTGACTTGGCGTCACGCCCGCTCTATCCGGCGACTCACTGTCGCAGTGCATGCTCACTGCAACAGTGACAGTCGCCTATCGGTTGCACTACCTTGGCCCAAGCTTTTAAATAAATATTATGAATGTAGGATGNGGCGCTCAGGCCGGCGGCGGGGTCGCTCAGAGCGCCGTGGTGCCCCGAGTGGCGAGCCGGTCATCGGAGCCGCCGCACTGTGTTTTAACTCAGGTCAGAAGCGGCCAAAATTCACCAAATCGACTATTTTTTAACCGCAAATCGTTGTTGATGTTTGTGTTCACAAATGTCCAGGCATCATAAAAAAGGTCATGCAAAAAAGTTGAGGATGCGTTTTCACACGATCAAGTGGCCGCAAACTAAGCCAACTTTCAGTGTCAGCATTTGGCGGACAGATGCAAAAATCGTAATCCATATTCCTTGCTTGATTATGGGTGAAAGGAAACATCTTACGGATATCATTTTGGCATCAAAAAGTAGGCCAGACATTTATCTTTGAGTCTATGGGCAGTTTGTGACTATTCCCTTGGGTTTTCACTGATTTTTGTTAGAAACTGTTTGGCATTAAAAGTTTCATTTTTTGGAGAGTAGGGTTCTGATGACAGAGGGCTACAAAAAAATGGCTCGCTGGAGCTCGATATGAGACCAGTGCCAAAACATTAACTAATATTGTCATTGTAATCTATAGCGGATACATGCATGAGTATGTGTCGGATGCTTCAGCTGCGCCAGTGTAGGCATAGGCAGATCCAAAACGGGTGGTTTTGGTCAGTTTGGGGGGAAATCCCCCCCAAATCGCACTATTTTGCAAACTCATCGGATTTCTCTTGCTTATGTATCAGTAACTGATTTAAAACAAACTTTCCTTAGTAAAAGTTGCATAGATTTCCTATAATCTCAGGAAATGTGTTAGATTTAGACAATTTGGGTTGGTTTGGAGGGGGGGGGGGCAAGCCCCGTGACCCCCTTGGATCCGCCCATCGAGTGTAGGACATACGACGTTTCATGAAATAATATGGCAGCCAGGCCCGATCGCGTGAATTGCCGACGCGCGGCTGCCGGCTGCCGGCCGCCGGGCCCCACGCCCCGTCCGCTGCCGGCAGAGCCGACATTCACGAACTGCAAGGCTCTCAACAGTGCAGTCGGCAAGCCAGACGCAACGAAATTTGCAGGACATGTATGTAATTCATGTTTACGCGTAGTCCGCGTCCGGTGTGAAGGCGGCTTAACACCTGCAAAATTTGAATAGTTCTTATTGAATATTGAAATAGTTCCAAAATTATTTACAAATCACTAAGTATTAACAGTTTTTCCCAAAAAAGCTTAACATTTCTTGATTATTATGCATTAATTATTAATAATAAGTAGTGATGATTTAGAAGTACAAGTACCTAAATCACATCAGCTCATTTAAGTTACGAATCGATCACCTTCGCACGTAGGCAAGTGCGTAAGATTTTCCACCACCTCTGCCAGGGGCGTAAACACAACAAAGGTCACTGGGGATCAATCCCCAGTAACTTTTTCGGACTTAATACGCCAATGGGCGTGTTATAGAAAGAATGGACTTTAAGTGCCTCCGTCCCCCAATATACAGGGTGTCCCAGAATTACCCGAACATCTGTTTTAAAGTGAATGTCGCTACTGCACTGTAACCGCCGAAGCTACGGTTGTCAAACTTTTATTAAATACTCCTCAGGAGTTGACCTTGAACACTAAACCCTCCCAAGGTCCGGTCTTGACCCAAGACAGTTTCTAGGTAAGGTTAGCGGTGGGTGGTTGTTTTTCGTTTTGCACCCAAGCGCAAAACCGGCAACTTTGGGCAATTAGTACGGCCCTGGGTTTCGCAACAGAGCTGTTGGCATGATTTTGCTGGACAGCCTCAAAACGGTGCGTGCACTGCAAGCAGTTGGATATCAGTTGCACCCAACTTTACCGGTGGTTGAAGCGTGCAAAGGTGGGAGACAAACTGGTCAGCAAGCCCGGTTGCGACCGAAAACCAAGCCTGCATCCGGTCGCCAAGAAAGTGATCGCGATGGCAGCTAACAAGCGCCACTAATCAACGCGCAAGCTGGTCCACCGCCTAACCAGGGCTGGCTACATCACATCCAAATCATTGTTGCATCGCTATCTCCGCGAAAAGCTATATTTGTGGTCTTCAAAGCTGCAAAAAGGCCGAAATGGACCAAAATGCAGCGCACGCACCGCCCCAAGTTCGCAAGAGACCACAAAAATTGGACCAAAAAAGGACTGGAAACGCATAGTGTGGTCCGACTCCGATGTGGTCCATATGATTTTGTCCACCCCCGTAGTCGGCAAAACGACCGTATGTGAGCGTCAGAAGGTGCCGACGTTCTCGCGGCTAAGACGGTCAAGCGTCCACAAAAAGTGCAAATGTGGGGAATGATGAGCCATTGTGCTCTCTCTGAGCTGCACGTGATTTCCTCAAAAACACCATAAATGTACAATAATACCGTCAGAAAATTCTGACAAAATAAGGATTTGATACTGTGGAACGGACGGCCACAGACGGATCGGTTTTGAAAAGAAAGTTGGTGGAAGATCAGGATCGTGCCATCTTCATGCAGGCCCCCTCAAACGACCCAAGCAACTCAACAGTGGTGCAGAAATAATTTTTCTCAATTTTTGGAGAAAGTCCTATGACCTGCAAATAGACCGGACTATAATTAAATGGGAAATCTTGGGGGCATCATCCAAAAAAATATTGATCAAGAGAAACCTGTCACAAGCATTATCGAACTTGTACAACAGCTAAAGCGGGCGTGGGCTAATGTTTCTCCGGATGTGCCGGCGAATATAGCTGCCGATATGCCCAACTGAATAAATCATTCCGTTGCTGGTTTAGTTGGCTATGTTGGTAAATAAAGACAACAATTATAATTGTCTTCTTCTTTGTGTAAGACATCAAAGAGCAATGTTCGGGTAATTCTGGGACACCCTGTACTTTCGGAAGGTGGCTAAGCCTCTGATTCGATTATTAACCGTCCGAACAAGAGAGACAGCGGTACACGGTTCGTTGGAAGGGTTCGGAGGTGTCAAACTTCGGGAGATACACCTTTCGAAAGCTGAGCTCACGTAGAATCTACCGATGTAAATTTTTCAAAAATCCATCGAGCACCTTTTTTTGTAAATCGACATTTTGTCCAAAATCGCACCCCTTTCGTTTGGCCGGGGCCATTGCCTATGGTATAACGAAAATGCAGACCAATGATATGTCTACCGATTCGTCATGCTCTGGACGTCAAGGTATCATAGAATACAAAGCCATTATATCAGAAGGACGTCAACATGATCTGCTATGTGTCTATTTATAAGGGACTTTTCACAGGCAAAACATAAATCTCTTGCGTAACTTTCTAGGGAGTTTCTCTGCATGTGCCTGCCGATCCGACCGCGTAGCAAAGCCCGTCTTTGCCGTGAGAGTTTGCCCGCTCAATGTGCGTCACTCTGCTCATAGTTATTCGTTGTCGACATGAGAGAACCAACCTGTCTATGTCAAGATCAAATCGACTTTTTCACTCTTGGAGTTACCTAACTACAGGGCACGTCTCAAATTACACAAAGACATGCCTCCACTACCTGCCATTCGTAGGTGTCACAGATCACGAACGTTTTTTTACTGCACCATTCGATTGTAATAACATCCTCTTAACCATGTTTTATATGTATTCATATTTGTATTTTATAAGCATTTCGTATGTCGCAATTTTAACTTGTATTTTGTATCTTTATTTTTATTTACAGTGTCTTTATATATGCTTATTTTTTTATGTCTTATTTTTTATTATTTTCATCACATTATTTAATACATGGTACATGTTTTAATCGTTTAATCTGACTGTATTTAGTTTGTTCTACCTAGTTAGTGTGGTGTACAGCCCTGTTTGCGAGATATTTATCAATAAACAAATTAAACAAGAACTAGATGCGTTTGGTTGGTTGCACGGCTGCATCAAGGCAAAGTGCTATCGTTGTCGTCACTAAGGCTCACTCCCGCTTGCGCCTCACGCGCAAAATCGCCTCTCGCGACACGCAAGTTGAGCACTGCGCGCCGCCGACTTGGCTTACGGAGGGGGCTCTCGGCAAGTGACGGACAAACGGTGCATCGCATGGTGAAAACCCTAGCTCTGTCCACTAGCCCAGCTATCCAAAGAGATCGTGACCAATTGCCAGCATCCTCCGACCGATACAAAGGGTACTTTTGGACAATTATATGAACCATATTTGCCAAAGGTAGCCTCTGACCGGGACTGGACGCCGGCCTCACTCGGCCAGCTTCGATACTGTACACAGTGTGACGTCAGAGGCCACGGCGCGGCCGCCTCCGATCATGACCTGACCCTGACCGGCCAGCGTCGGGCGTGGCTGCGCCGTGGGCCTCTGACGTCACCCACTGTGTACAGTCTCGAAGTGGCTGAGTGAGGCCGGCGCCAGTCCCGGTCAGAGGTAGTTTGGCAAATATGTCATACCGGTCCAAAGTCATAGTAGTTTTTTGATGGGCGTGGACTTTCTCCTTTCTAGTGACCGATGACTGGTATAGAGTGTTAACATGCAGTTTTGAAGCGCCAATGTTTTCGAGACTTTCTCACAGAAGAATATAATTTCAAGTTGTATCCATAGAAATAAGGGTTGAGCGTATTTATTTCGATTTTTGGATCAAAATGTCAATGCCCAACCAACGGTTCTGAGTTATTAGCAAATTATGGCAACTCCGCCGGCCGCCCGCCGGACTACTGTTGTGAAGTACCAAGATGCGCCAGCTCATAGACACTCAGCAAATGGGAGACAGGTCGCATGGACAATGCTTACCATTTACGACTTATATATGGAAGTTGTTGATAAAAAAAGCGCCATACACGCCGTAAGTAGGATCAGCCATATCCTGGTATATTATTCCAGATCTGTTGTGGCCTTCTTTGTCAGACCCTCCCGGTCCGCTGGCTGGGCCGCCTCTCCGGTCGACGAGTTTCCGGGGTCCGCGCCTGGAAGTCGCGGGGAGCGGCTCAGGTGACATTACAGGCTATAAACGGGGCGCTGCGTTTGTAAGAGGACCGCGCGGCGTGGACATGGTATAGCGGTCTGTACGTCGCGCCGACAGTGACTGGATCAGTGTTCGCGGATCAGTGATCGTGTGTTGACACGACAACGGCCCCGAGATGCCGGGTGATGGCCCGAGATGCCGGGTGATGCCCCGATATGCGGGTCGATGGCCCGAAGATGGCCGGGTGATTTGGCCCGAGATGCCGTGGAGTGATGGCCCCGAGATGCGGGTGATGGCCCCGAGATGCGGTTTATTTGGCTCTGAGATTTGACCGGGTTATGCGCCACTAGAGATGCCTGGTGATGGCCCCGGTAGATGCCGGGTGATGGCCCGCAGTGGCCGGGTTGATGGCCCCGAGATGCGGGTGACGGCCCCGAGATGCGGTGACGGGCGCCCGAGATGCCGGGTTGACGGGCCCACGAGTGCCGGGTGACGGCCCGAAGATTGCCGGGTGCTGGCCCGAGAGCCGGGTGATGCCCCGAGATGCCGGGTATGGCCCCTTAGATGCGGGTACGGCCCCGAGATGCACGGTGGAGGCTGCCCGAGATTGCGGTGATGCCCCGAGATGCGGGTGCACGGGCCCCGAGATAGCCGGGTGACGCCCCGAGAGCCGGTGATGCCGAGATGCGGTGACGGCCCGAGATGCGGGTGGACGGCCCCGAAGTGCGGGTGATGGCCCAGACCGCACGCCCGATAGTGTCGCTGTGTCCGCTGCGCACACTCCCAGGGGCTTCGACGGCTCGACACCACCAGACCTCATTCATTCGGGCAATGTCGGCGCCTTGGCGGAGCTGGGGTGGCCAGCCCGGGCCGACAAGCTCGCCGGCATCATCGACGGTGCCGAGGGTGCCGCGGCATCGGCCTTGCCAGCTCATGGAAAGAGTGCTGGCGAGCAAGCGGTGACGTTGCGTTCACCTCTCGCCGCGAGGCGTGAGCGTCCGCCGCCTCAGGTGGATCGGAGTGCAACCTGAGGCTGCTCGCGCCGCTCATACTGAGCGCCAGTCAGGAAGGGCGACCAATGTCTGTGCCATGTAGAAATATCTCCGCTGGTCATCAGGAGCTGAGTCACGAGCACTTGCGGACCGGACTTTTTCGACGCATCGGGGGCGTACAAGAAGCTGCGTGCCATGGGACACACCAGCGTCTATAATATATGCAGACATTTTTCTGGTGGCGCTACTCTGCTGAGGACAAACCGCCTACTGTCACGCCAAGTGGCGTGGCCATCACCTATGCGGATGCAGCGTTTGTTGAGCTAACGCGGGAGGAGCGGCTCGCCCAGACCTGTGGAGCTGATCAGGCTAAGACGGTTCAATAGGCGGAACCCGAAGCTCCGTATCACTCTCACGGAGTGTGGGACCAGGAGGAAGCGGGCGGCAGCTACCGAAGGCGGTCGTATTCACCGGAACACCGAGACGGGAGAGCAAACGAGCGTCCCACCGACGGATCTCCAAGACGACTGAGCCTCGACAGCGGACGGCAGCGGCGAGTTGGGTCGCCGGCTCCATCACCGAGCTACGCCCCGGGCTACGTTGGCCGGCCCGAGCCACGTGCCGCGGGACGGTGGCAGGGTAGCCGAGCGGGCCGGTCCGAGACGCACGCCGGGCAGCGGTCGGACAGCAGCCCGGCTGCAGCGCGGCGCAGCAGCGCCCCTGGCGGCGGGAGGTCGTGGCGCCCGGCCGCCGCGAGGGGAGGGGCGGACAGCGCCTCCAGTGACGAAGAAGCGTCACCAGGGCGCGACAACGGGAGGCGGACCGTCCAATGCTGGTCATGCCGGGGCTTCGGTCACCTCAAGAGGCATTGCCAAAACGGACTGGCGGGCAGGCGAGCAACAGGGTGGTGAACCTTCCGACGGCTCGAGTAGCTCAACGGGTTTGCGGTGGAGTGATGCAACTAGTCATACAGACTTGCAGTCAAAAGTGGTCACTCATTTGAGACATCTCGTGTTTTCTGCAGTGTTATCGCCCAAACTTTTGACGCCGCGCTCGTTCGTTTCTGGCTCGAGGCACGCTTCAACACATTGGGCTGCGTGTTAAACTGACACGAGTATGGAGTATATTTGATGCAGAGCGAGGGTGCGGAGGTCCGCGAAACCGAGTATCCAAACTTGATCACCGACGCGGTATAGACTGTTGGGATGGACTGTCTGATATAGTAAGTGTTTTTTATTAAGTTGGTCACTCAGTGAATCACGCTACGAAGTTAAGTTAAATACACCTATTACACGAATTAGAGAGAGCTGGTGTGCTGGACCACCACATACTGCTGTGTGTCTCTCTGTGAAAGTGGATCAGCAGCTGTCATGTGACGCGGGATATTTGATAGTCATTTTGAAGGGTTTCTAATTTTCACAGCTTTTTAAATAATGCCATTCGATTTTTTTCGAAACCTTAAGCTAGGCAATATTTTTTTTTTCAAAATTCCAAAATTGATTTTTTTGATTTTTTTTGATGATTTTACAAAATGAAAATTTCCGTTTTTTACATCAAATACAAGTTTTCTTATCCATTAGATTAGCGAAAATACATTTTTTTTTGAAAAATTAAAAAAGGTATCTTTTTTCAATCAAAACATGTTTTCAAAAAAGTTTTTTTAAACAGATCTAAGTTCACCTCTTGATTATCAGCTTGAAAACAGTTTTGATCTCCGGAAAGGCTTTTTAGTTTTCAAGTTATCATTGAAAAACTTTATTTTTCAACTGTTTTTGGTCTCAAATTTTTGTGTTCAAGCAAGATTGGTTTAGGGTTCTAGTTACACGAAAAATATTGCAAATTGCATGGGATTTCCAAAAATGTTTTTTTGTTTTAAGATCCGTCACATATTCAGCAAGCTACGAGCATATAACTTTTACAACGAGTACAAAGAATGTTAAATTTCAAAAAAGTGTTACTTGTTAAAAAACAAGAGATAAAAAATGTATAAAGGTTTTCTGTACATCCTGACATTGTCAACAATATTCAGAAACGAAAAAAATCAACAAATCACGTGAATTTCGTTTTTGAATTTTAGGGGAAGAATTTATTATCAAGTTATCAATGGATTTCAAACCCGAAAAAAAAAAATTGAAGTTCTTATTCAATTCTAAATCTATTCACGATTTCGTTTTTTGAAATTACTCAAAATTCAAAATTTTGGAACATTGTCTAAGAAAAAACATATTATTTTTTACTTCTTTCAATAATGGTTTTAAGACTTTTTCGATTCCAGAATCGAGTTTGCATTGAAAATACGCTTCGAAGGGTGTATTTGTTTTTCAAATAAACACATTTTGAAGAAGAAAAAAAATGGGAAATTAAGGACCCCTACCAAGTAAACAACGTTTATCTCCCTTGAAAAAATCGTAGGAAAAAGCATGAAAACATGAAAAATGTAGACAATCGAATTTTCTATCACATATATAAACGGAAAAAAAATCAAATCCAAAAAATGAAAATTTTGGATTTAATTTTTTTGACTCAAAAATGGCAAGGATATGCAACTTCAGTGTTTCCGAAACATTTTATCTTTGAAAAACCCAAAAATTCAAGATTTTTTGAAAAATTTTAATTTTTTTTTTTGACTTTTTAGACTACAGATTCGAATCCGCTGTCTAAATGCGCTTCTTATGATGTATCGAATTCTCATTTTAACTCATTTTGAAAATCTGAATTTTGTGAAATAAAGGACCCTTTTTCATTGAAATTCATTTTTCTCCCCACTCAAACGTCTAACAATTTTGAAAAAATATGTCCATGTAGGGAATTGAATCGTCTATCACATATTAGAAACCGAAAAGAAAAAAATGAAATCGAAAATTTTCCCAAACAAAAAAATCAAAATTTTGGTTTTCGAGTTTTTTTGCATAGAAAGAAAGAGCAATGAATTATAATGTGTCCGAACCCCAAAAAAGTTGACATCGTTTTTTTGTCTTTGAGTAATCGACTTTTGAAAAGTTGACTAACGCGTTTTTTTTTAATTGGATCCCTCTTATCTCAAAAACTTATCAACCGATTTCGAATTTCTTTTTTGGGAAAAATTGACAAAGTCAAGTTCTTTCTTCTGTGTTTTATCAATTTTCGCCAAAAATGCATATCTAAGTAACCAAAAATCGAAAACCAACACTTTTTTCATTTTAAAAATTTGAAAATTTGAAGAAGAAAAAATATTTTTAATTTTTCGAAAATGCAAGAAGGTGCAGCTCATTAAGACGCATCTTTGATTAATCTCGGATTTTCTAAATGTCCCTAAACAAAAAAAGATATTGAAGTTTTAAAAATGAGCAAAAAATTCAAAGTCAATTTTTGACCCCCCAAAATGAGGGGGCAAAAAAAAGTTCATTAGATAGAAATTTGCAAGAGGATTCATATTTTTTTCACTCCGAGAAGATCGGATGAGTAGTTTTCGAGCAATATAAAAGTGCCCAAATCGTTCTACTCTTAATGTATGTTATGATTTCTGATGAGCTTTTGAAAATGTGATACCCTGTCATCATTTTTTGGTCGTATTAGTTTTTTTAATACGAAAATTAGGTTGAATCACAACCATTAGGTTTGATTAGGTTGTGACAACTTAGATCCGATNCGGGAACCAATGCCTCAACATCAACCCAGACACGGCCGTCGGAAAACTGGTAAGTGTTGGGTCCGCGGGACGGGATCCAACAACCACACCAGTTCAGTCCCACCAGACAGCCGCAATGATCGAAGTAGGTATCGCAGGACGCCTCTGTTGGGCCCTCGTCGATTCGGGCGCCGACTTCTCCATGATGAGTAACGCTCTCTATCAGGACGTTCGGGACAACATGGCAACCACAATACAGGCCCCCAGGCGGTCAGCAGTAGGTGTGGGGGGTGAGAGGGTACCAATCCTAGGAGAACTAGAGGGTCTGACCTTGCAATTGCAACGCACACAAGTGACATGCCCCACCGTGTCGGTAGTTGACGGACCCATCCATGACATAGTGTTGGGACGAGACTTCTGCTGTAAAATGGGGACGGTCTTGGACGATCGGCAGGGGACCTTGCAGATACAGGACATTACAATCACTTTACCCACATTTGACGAGATCAGGCCGCGACGATCAAGGGTTAAGGTGGCAGCAGCTGTGGTGATCCCACCCCGAACAGAGATGACAGTATGGGCGAGACTCCAGCCAGTGGACGGGAAACTCCTGGAGAGCGACTCCTGTCCACTCGAGGGCGTCATGGAGCCAAGCGCAAACTGAATCAGGAAAGACCTTCTCGTACCTCGAATTGTGCACCATGTCCAGAGACAAGGAACGGTCCCCGGTGAGGAATCACAAACACCACCACAGAAGAAGCAAAGTATTCTTAGAGGGAGTGATATTGGGACGTTCTACACCATATCCGAGAAGGATGAAGGTGAATATGAGCTGTGTGAAGGTGGAAACAGTGAATCAGCAGAAACCAAAATCGGATCTGTATCAGGACTGAACCTGACGTGCCCAGACCTTTCTAAGGTGGGCCAACACAAGCTGTGGGTCCTGACGACGCGATTTCGAGACATATTCAGTGCACACCCAGACGACATCGGTACGACCAACCTCCTTCAGCACCCAATAGACACGGGGGACGCCCCACCGGTAAAACAGCAGCCGCGACGCATCCCGCAGCGCCTGTCGGGAGCAAGTAGAGACACAGAAGGAGAAAGATGCTGGAGAACGGCGAGATTGAAGAGAGTTCGCAGCCCATGGTGCTCTCCAGTTGTGCTGGCAAAGAAACGAGACGGCAGTGTCCGGTTCTGCGTCGATCTCCGACCGGTCAACAGCGCCACGCGGCCCGTCGCCTACCCGCTGCCGCGGATCGATGAAGCCCTGAATGGACTGTCAGGGCAAAATTCTTCACAACACTAGTATGTATGTATGTATGTATTTACCGTAAAAACACTCTCCGATATATAAAACCGGCTATTCTGAGCGTCGTGTCAGGGTTAAAAGGGAAGATGCATGTTAAAAACGACACTCACTCACATACGCACATAAGTAGAAAATAAAACACGATTCGCAAACACACACATGCAGAACAGCACATCAGTTGCCATGTAAAAGAGCGCCAACTTTACGTTTAAAAGACGATAAAGACAGATCGCGCAGGTCGGAAGGCAGGGTGTTGTAGCGCTGTACTATACTATATAAAAAGCGACGCTTGCCGGTTGCAGTTTCTCACACGCGGGGCGCCAAATCAGCGTCCTGCGACTGCTTCTGGAACCGAAGTGTCAGAATTGGCGGAAAGCTTGGGAAGCGAGAGCCTGTGGTTCCCCGGTGCTGGCAATTTTTGTGAAGAAGATTAGTGACTTTGATTGAAGTTCGTACAGCTGCCGGGCGGTTGAGCCAGCCCAGTTCATCTCGCACGTCCGAATTGTGGATCGAATTTACGTCGGCCAGAGACAGCGCGCAAGCCAAAATTTGAGGATCGTTTGGATGCGCTGCATGTTTATCTCTGAACCCGTTCCTCAAAGACCGTCAAACAATAATCGGACGTGCGAAGGAGGACCAAGGCATCGATATGACAGTAGAAGTGGACGAGGGAATCTGATGACGCACGTGACGACAGGCGTGAGGATTAACCGTTACATTTTTTTACGAGGGCAATACGTGTGAGTTCCAACGAGAAGGTGCTTGTCGAACAGTACGCCAAAGATTTCCTCACCGTGGGGCTCTCACGCACTATCGTCCTCCACGGAACCGAATTGTTGGTCGTGGTCATGCCACGACAATGTTTGACGGGAACCACAGAGAATGAACTCTGTTTTCCCGGTATTCTTTCAAACCATGGGAATGGAACCATGTGTCGAGAGATGATAAAGCCTGTTCCATGGTAGCAATGAGCTGAGGGAGGGATCCTTTTTTACCTGAGACCAAAATTCGTATCGTCAGCGTTACGCAAAACGGCACCTGCGGTGCATAGAGGATAAGCATTGGGCAAATCTGGAACAGGAGTGGGCCGAGTGAGGATTCCTTGAAAAACACCGATAGGATTTGGTAGGGATCGGGAAAGGTGGCGGTTCCCACGCCCGTCAGATGTACAAACAGATTGTGTATGGCCAGTGAGATAAGAGGAAAACCAGGTAGGATCGATAGAATAGGTTTGAAGTTTGGAAAGGAGCTTTTCGTGGTCGATCAGTCAAAGCATTTGGACAGCTCAAGTAGGCAGAGGGAGTAATTTCCTGGCGGCTCGGTGGCAGGAAAGGATATGATCGGATACGTAAGAAGCGCGGTTCTGTGGAAGTGATTTGAACGAAAAACCGTGCTGGGATGAGGAAAAAGGTGATGTTGGGCCATTTATGAGTACTCAGCTGTTGCCGTACAACTTTCTCTATAAGTTTTGAAGGCTGGACGATGAGATGGGACGAAGTTAAGATGTTTTCGGAGAGGCTGCCGGATTTGTGAATGAGGATGCACGATAGAGTGTTTCCAGGGACGCGGGATATTCACAGGTTGTGAGACAAGGTGTGATGATATGAAGGAAGACATGGCCGATTGACGTCAAAACAAAGTTTCAAAATCCGGGTGCAGATGCCGTCAAAAACCAAGGCTCCTGGAATTATAAAAAAGAGGACAGAACGGAGAAAGTCAAAGAGAGACAGGCTTCAGAGGTGAAGGGCGCATGCGCCAACCCTTCGGAAGCCTTCCAGGAGATTAAGGGCTCCCCCTGTTCCGAAACCTCACCCGCGACACGAGGCCCCACCCCGACGAAAATACTCGTTTAGCTCGTCGGTTGTGGCCTCAGGCGCAGCTCTCTGTGCGGACCTCTTCCCTCAATAATTTGGGCGAATGTTCCGAAAGGATAGTGGTAGGACCCTGCTCAGGAACACGCCGGGCCAAATATCATGCCTTACATCATTTTTTGATGGCAGATTTGGCCCTCTTGTCTAGAGCAGAAAACGCTGGGGTCTACCACTTGGGCAAGAAGTCGTATGGAGGTGGGGGGGTGTGTTTGTAGCAACGCGGCGCTGAGGCCATCAAGCCGCAAGTGGCGTTCGCAGGACAGGGGGTGCCGAGGGGTTATACAGCTGATCGCTTGTGAAGGAGCATGACAGCAAGTAAAGGCAGAAAAAGAGGGTGAAGGCAGTCCCACTTTGATCGGCAAACTACGCGCGCGAAGAACACCGGGCCCAGTCAGTGCGGCAATAAGATAAATGAAAATCTAAGAACATTTGATCCTATGGAGACGCTGAATAATAAACTTCGGCTTTTACACGTTACATTTAGAAATGTTGACATTGGGCAATAATAAAGGAGTGATTCGCTGTAGGCGCATTGGTGAACATGAACATAGTTGTAAAAATCAGCTACGCTCGAGATTAAAAACATCTAACAGGGACCAGACCAAAAGTGGGAGTACAGACATGTGACACAGGATAAGTTTTTCTAAAAATAAAACAGTCTAAGCTTTGCATTGGATCGACATCGGTTCCTAAAAAAGATTACAACTTCATGTCGCCAGTGATGATAATGGATCGGTTGAGCTAAGTTAGACACGCTGCCCACTTGAAATCTCGAACAGTCTAAATCGGCAGAAATATGGGCAGCAACAAAACCAAACCCAACACAACCCAATGCTATGACTGGGGGCCTTTACAGTGCCACAAACGTGAAAGCGACGCCCATGCAAACTTGTCATCGAAAGCCACAGCGTTTCTAATTTACATTGATCAGATGCACACACTGACTGGAGCCTCCTAATTTTACAATCTGATCTACAAAGAACGGCAACTCCTCCATAGCCTCTGCCACTAGACATGACTGCAGGCTACTGGCAGGTGAAGATCACGCCACAGGATCGGGAAAAGACCGCCTTCTCCACTGGGAAAGGCCTGCATCACTTCCGAAAAATGGCCATGGGTCTTAGAAACGCCGGAGCGACGTTTCAGAGGCTGATGGAGCTGGTGCTGGCCGGTGTCGACGCTCGGTCCTGCCTGGCTTACCTGGACGACGTCGTTCTGTTCAACAAGACGGAGGAGGACCATCTCAGGACCCTGGAAGAGGTCTTTACGTGTGTCAGGAAGGCTGGACTAAAGCTCAAACCCCAGAAGTGTTTCATCGGGAAAAAGGAAGTAACGTTCCTGGGTCACCAGGTTCTCCCGGAGAAGGCATCCGACCCTGACCCCTCCAAACATCGACAAGGTGCTGAGCTGGCCGAAGCCAAATCAAGCGACGTGGAAGCGAAAGGGCTTTCCTGGGTTCTCTGTGCGGGTACTACGCCAAAGTTCATACCCGAGTACGCAGAGGTCAGCAAGCCACTGAGAGAGGCCGCAAACCAGACAAGGGAGCGATCCAATGGACCTACAGAGCTGGAACATGTCTTTTCGGAGAGGCTGAAGGAAGAGTCTCTGCGTCGTCAACACCAGTTCTGACGCTGCCCACCTTCAACGGCACCTTCCGGCTGTACACAGACGCCTGCAACACGTACTGTGGTTTGCTGTTTCTGACAAAGAAGTGGAAGGGGAGGGAGAAGGTGTGGCCTACGAAAGTAAGGTTCGTCACGACAGCAGCGTAAAGTTGGCCAACTTATGACAAGGAGCTCGGGCGTAGTTCACGCATCGCCGCTTTCGCCAGTATACAACAGGGCGAGGTTCGAAGTGATCACCAGACCACAAGCCGCTTGCCAACATCCCCAAAGTCAATTGCTTCAGAGCGAGATGGCACCGGTCGACGTGTCGATGGGCGATTGAGCTGAGTCTTTTGTAATCCACTCACCATCAAGGCAGGGCCGAGCACGTGAACGCAGATTCTTATCGAGGAAGACCAGACACTGGCGCGGAAAAAACAAACGCAGGACGGTTGAACGCGACGACGTCCCCAGGGGTTGGTCCACATCGACGTTGAGCACGCTACATCATCCCACAGCAACTGATACACCATGTGGTGACTTGCTCGCGGCCAGCACCTGTATCAGGTTGGAACGCCAGTAGTTGAAGTTCACCCGATCGAAAGGAGAGTCCAGACCCTCGGCTACTGAAGGACGCGCCGTCAACGACAAAGCCGAGTGGGACGATGAGACAACACTGGATAAGGAGGTCGACTGCTGGACCGGGGCAGAGCACGGAATCTCGTCTGCACAAGCCAACCACCCAAACCAGTACCACCCAGAGAGTGAAGGTCTGAAAGAGGTACCAGCAGGAGCGTCTGATGCTGCAGACGAACAGACTCAGCTGCTGAACGCGCAGCTTGAGGACCCGTTGCTCCGTCGCTTCGAGGACATTTTGACCGGTACAGAGAAACTGACGCGGCAACAACTCCGGCAGCAGTTAGGCGAGTGGGCCTATCTCACCAACAGATGGGAGGACGTCGCCAAGGAAGAAGGTCTGCTGGGCCTGCAAGAAAAGCGTCTTGGGAAGGGCTCATCAAAATCTTCGCCCCCCCCCCCCCCCCCCCCCCCCCCCCCCCCCCCCCCCCCCCCCCCCCCCCCTACCAGCAAAAACTGGAGAGAGGATGTGGTGAGATGGGGCCACGAAACATCCCACCTCCGGACACATGGGCACACGGAAGACGATAGGCAGACTACAAGATCGCTTCAGTTGGCCAGGGATGTGCCATCAAGCGAAGATGTTCTACAAGTCATGCACACTGTGCCAGAGGCGCAACAAGCCTGCTCCAGGCAGACGGGCCCCGATGGTGAACGAAGTGACATCCAACCCATTCGAGAGGGTGGCACTTGACATCACCGAGATGCCCCTATCCTCCGATGGCAACAAATACGCCCTAGTGGTTATGGACTATTTCAGCAAGTACGTCCGAATCTACCCCATGAAAGACCAGAAGGCTGTTACAGTGTCAGATTGTTTGATGGACTGAGTTAACGAGCTGGGAGTCCCAGAGCGGCTCCACTCAGATCAGGGACGACAATTCGAGTCAATCATTTTTCAGGAGATCTGCAAACAACTTGACATCAAGAAGACCAGGGCAACACCTTATCATCCCCAAAGTGACGGCATGGTTGAGAGGTTTATGCGCACACTAAGGATATGGTCTCCAAATATACCATGGCAAGCAGGACTGACGTGGGACCAAGGGCTGAAGGCATACCGCGATGGCGCAACAATCGCGGGTTCCATTGCCCCACTACCGGGTTACCGCCGTTTTTCATCATCCATGGCTTTGAGCCTCGCCTACCAATAGTCATGAGCAGTTTCGTTACGCCGCGAGCTCTGTGGATGTGTAACGTCGCTTAACAGTAGAGTTCGCCTTACATCGGTTTCTTTTCACCATTCAGGTATGGGCAAGCTGGCCGCATGACAAAAAAACGTCGGCCGGTGTATGGCGGTTTCACTAGCTGCGGTGTTTAGTGGGCGAGACGTGGCCAGATTTAGCACCTCAGGGAAAGTCTGCACAAACAGCCCAAATTCACCTGAATCGAAGTCAGACGCACCGAGCCGCCACCCAAAAGATCAACAGCCGACGTATCGAATGCCAGCGGGCAGCGGAGGGTGGGAGCGGTTCCGCCGGGGAAAGTGCGACGTAGCTGCCCGGCGAAGGGATGTATGAGCAAACACAGGCGCATCCGGAGGGGAGCCCGACGGGATGTGAGCGCCCGGCGACCTGCGAACCCTCCTGACCGGCGGCGGTAAGTCTTCCGGGGCGAGAAAGCCGATCCAAGGACGCCGGATCTTAAGGCACAGGTGGACAGCCAATCGCGGCGAATATGGCCAAACACCGCGCTGAAGGGTCGACCCCGGGCAGTCGCGCGGGCCGGTGTATCAATACCGCAGCCGCGCCGGTCAGGATGTNATGACATAATCGTGTTATGTTAACAATTTGATCTATGCTGTGATAAAAGGTACTGTGTGTGTAATACCGTGAAGCAACTTAAAGAAGAATACAAACAGTTTGATGCACCTGCATCTGATAATGTTTTAAACCAGATATACTCATGAAGGAAATCAGAATTACAAGAGGGAGTTTTCATGACTGTATATTACAAAGGCAACAACAGTGTCAACTGGTGTCAACCATGGTCAACAACAGTGGAGCTATTGAGAAGATCGACACAAATGCTTGATCTTATTTTTTGTAGAATCTATGTGATGCGCAGGGGTGCAAGTTTCCTATTTAATTAGGGGGTTTTCAGCCCCACCTCCACTTGCCATCAGCCTCCCCCCAGCATTAACCCTATTCCTGGAGGGATGAAAAGTATACGAATCTGTCGGGGGGGGGCTTATTCGGCCCCCCCCCCCTTCAGATCTCCGCTGCATAAGAGCTAGGAAACTGAACTTGGTGTGTGACTAAGGTCGACAATGACTCTATTTGTTAATTTTGGTGAACTTCGGGTCATTATTTCAAAGGTCAAATGACGTCATCAAAAATTATTTTTGTCAAAAAATGATATTTCAAGGAAACCTTGCCATTTCTCGGAAACTATGGCAGCTAATGAGAATCCGAAAAAATCACTTGCAAAGCTTTTTTAATTGTCTTTCCACGATGAGGCATCAGAAATGACCTCGGTCAATGGTTTGGACTGTAAGGAGGTCAACAAAAGTTAAAAAACCTGTTTTACAAATGTTTGTTCGTTAATAACTTGTTATATTAAAGTTATATACAGCACTTATTTGGGTAACATCGTGTTTCTCTGTCATTTCGGTTCGAAGTCATATCAATTGTCAAATCGAAATTTGACCCCGGGTCAAGGTCAAGGTGGCGTAAATCGGTCAAAATGCATATCAAAAGACGCGTATTGAAAGACAATACTTTTTGAAGACCAATTTTGTGAGTCTATATTGATGCTCTTGTCACGAGTTATTGATAAAAGGTGTTGGTGACGGAATGACCTTTCAAAAGGTCACTGACTAAAAAAATCATCCTTTTCATCAAGAAGGGCCTAAGGTGAGACATGGATACTGAAATAGTTGGGAATTGAATGCAATGCATTAAACCCTCGTTTTTTCTTTTTCATCATATACTTATAAATTGGAAGGTTAGCATTTGACCCTGACATCAAGGTCATCAAATTTTAGATATCACCCTGAAAACTTTCAACACATATTATTTGCATGTTTTCTCTCACATACAATCCGTTTTTTTGAATCCGTCTTGAAAATAAAAACTTGCAGTCATTTTGTGAAAAAAATAACGTTAAAAAAAAAATTGGATTTCAAAATTCAAAAATATGAAATTTCGAGAATAGCCATCTGAAAGAAACAATCATTCTCTACCGATGTCTGTTTTTGCTAACACTTCTCTTCAACACACAATCTCCCAGAGGTGCTTTAACCCATGCACAGATTTGTGTCAAAAACGGCCGAACACGCCCTAAAAACTGTCCTGGCCCCTCTCTAAATTATTCAATTTGGAAAAAGTACACCATTCGATGCGCAATGAAATGTTAGGAAAAGCCAGCAAGTTTTGAAGATTCTGAGTTAAGTTATGAATGACCCGTAACGCGAAAAACCATGGGGGGCCGATTCGCCCCCCCCCCCCGCCCGACAGTAATAGGATTAACCCGCGCCGGCCGGGGGGGCGTTTATGACGCCCCCCCCTTGGTTTTCCGGAATATCGGAAAACGGTGGCGCGTAACGCCGCCCAATTTTCAATAACCTGTTTATTCATCTTTTGCCCAGCCTTCTCTATTTTTATGACTTCAGGTCATGTCAGGTCAGGTCACCAGGCCGGGTGATGTGACCCCGCCTCCAAAAAAGTTTGCGGCTCTACCAAAGCCCGAGTTTTTTGTTGATCGGTTTCGTACTTACTGGATTTCACGAGGGCTTCACTACCTATAGTTTGTATATCTCGGATTTTTCATATCAGTGACCTAAGGTCAGATCATTTTCCTGAACTCTCCATTATAAGTCAATGGGGAAATATGTAAATGCTTTCCATTCCTAGGATTCGTATGATATCAGCCCAAATCCTTCTTTATCATGTTATCATAGGCCATTCTTGAAGACCGAGGTGCAGTCATTGTTCTGGTATCCCTACAGGGTCAGCCGAGGTCACCCGAGGTCACCAACACCTTTTTGTCAATAACTCTCGATACAATTGAGATAGAGAATTGAAAACAGCACCAAGTGTGTTTATCTCGTTCAAGATACGTCTTCCCAATGTACAACATGACCTTATTGGTCAACCACTTGAACCTTGACCTGAAGGTCAAATTTTTAGTGACCTAACCTGGTAACCATATACATGATTCGAAGCGCCTTGGCGAGAACAAACACGATGGTGTCACAATCTTTTCCCTATCTTACTTACGTAAACAGTTATTCGTGAAAACAATTTTTGGGCAAAAAATATACTTTTTTGACTTTTCGATGACCTTCTGGAGCCCAAACTATTGACCTGAGATGAAATTTGAGGGCCTGGGTGCGATTGCAAATTTAATTGTATCTAATGGCGTCTTTTACTTGTTAGCTCCTAGCTATCATAGTTTTCCGAGATAATTGGGGGTATCTGGAGCTAAGTCCTAAATCTTGAAAATTTGACCTTTGATGACCTCTGATGACCCTAATATCGACCTGAGTTTTTTTTTTAAACTGAAATAGTTTCGAAATCGCTTTTGACGAGCTCTCGAATGGTGTTTTTGGTATATGTCTAGGTCCCATAGGAGCCGAGTTAGAAGGGGGGCGTCGAAACGCCCCCCACCCCCCGGCCCGAGGAAGGTGGCGCCGAGCACCGGCCCGGCGCGGGTTAACTTGTGTGAGAAAGTGGGTCAAATCCAGAGCGAAATCTGTATTTGGTTGATTTTGATGGTACTTTGATTTTTGCCAGCTCAGCCTCCCCTCCCCAACTTTTCTGGAGAAGGCACGCCCCTGGTGATGTGTGTAGCTGACTTTGTTGGTGTTGAGGTGATATTATATCCTATTCTTGCAATGCTGAGTCCTCAATTTGATGCTGGGTGATTTGTGGATGTGCCAATGAATACACTTATAGTGAAACCTCGCGCGTCTTCAGTTTAGGAATTGATTGAGTTTCTGCCCGACCGAGACACACCTTTCAAATTATCCGGCTCTGATCTGTCTGATCTGATCACACGCAACTCGAGTCTTGTTCTAGCTACCATATCTCATTTTCCCGAAGAACTCATCGCAGCACATCGCATGGTGACCATAAAAACAGCTTTATTGATTGTTGATTTATTCTTTTTTTGGCACGTCTACATCTCGGGTCAATATGCGCCCACTGCTATATTGATTTGAGCTTTGACAAATCGCACAGATGCGGCGCTGGTGTAGCTGGTTTGGCGTCGGGTCACCTCGCCTCGATGCAGATGGTGCTCCCATCCTCAAGGGTGGTGGCTTCTGAAGCATCCTCTGCAAAACAAAAACAGGTCTGCTTCTTAGCAATCTGATTTGACATGACACAGCGTGCTTCTTAACATTTTGCATTATTCTGAGGAAAAAAAGTATAAATTAGAAGCAAATAACTGAAATTACAATTTGATCTTTTCCGCGGTATTAATATATATTTCTATGACTTACTAGTAACATGATAATTAATTTATAGCTTCTCTCAATCATTTCCGAGCGTTTTCTCTTTTTAAGTTGAACTGTTTCCTTTGAGCGGTGGTTGTGCAACTTGCGGCTACAATCTGCCGGCTCCGGCTGACCGGCCCTGTCACGTGACCGCCTGCGGCCGGCCAAGTTCGGCTACCGGGGTCGTCGTCCCTGGCATATCCTGTTGAACTCAAACCACAGCTTTAAGGGCTATTTCACATTAGGAAATGTAGACGCCAAGGCGCCCAAAACGCTTCAGTGCCGCCAACTGGACTCGTATATTGAGATCCCTTACTGAACATGGAAGCACACAAGTACAAATCTGCTGAGTGAGCCCTGCTGAGTAAGCCCAGAGGCCTGTTCATGGACCTGCGGTTGACTGCGGTTCGGCGGTCAGCAGTGGTCGGGAGACGGGAAGGGTAACTAAGACCGTGTTCGGACCGTGCATATTCCCTGCGGGAATCCCTGGAATCCCCGGCGGGCATTTTGACTGCACTACTCTACCGCAGTTCGGCAATGTGCTTATGCATTAATGTTCCTGTTAATCCTTTGCTTCGGGAATCGGAAGAAAACATTTTTTGCCGATTCCCTGGAATCCCCGCGAGAATTGACGGTCAGAACACGCCATCAAAGTGGGGATGAGCCAAAAGTATGACGTCATACGGCTGCGGTTGGCGGCGGTTCCGGCGGTTGACACAAAGCAACCGCCGAACCTCAGGATAAAAAATGTATGTACACTTGCGCAATGCGCAGTATGTATGTATGTATGTATTAACCGTGAAAACACTCAGATACATAAAACCGGCTATTCCGAGCGTCGTGTCAGAGTTAAGAGGATGATACATGTTAAAAACGACACCCATTCACATACGCACATAAGTAAAAATACAAATAAAAACACACGATCGCAAACACACACACGCAGCACAGCACATCAGTTTGCCAATGTAAAAGAGCAGCCAACTTACGTTTAAAAAGACGCAAAGACGCCTCGCGCAACGTTCAGCGGCACGCGTTGTAGCGCTGTGCTACACTATATAAAAAGCGTCTCTTGCCGGCTTCAGTTCTCACGCGCGGAAGGGCCAAATCAGTGTCCTGGCGGGTGTTTCTGGATCGAAACTCAGAGTTAGTTGAAAGCCGGGAGGCGAAAGCCTGTGATTCTTCGGTGGTACGAACTTTGTGAAGAATATTTAGAGATTGGAGTTCGTACAGCTGACGGGCGGTGAGCCAGCCCAGTTCATCTCGCACGTCCGACACGTGATCAAATTTACGTCGGCCAGAGACAGCGCGCAAGCCAAAATTGAGGATCTTTTGGAGGCGCTGCATGTTATTCTTCCTCTAACCCATTACCGAACACCGTCAAACAATATCGGACGTGCGAGAGGACCAAGGCGTCGACTATGACAGGTAAAAGTGACGAGGGGACTGATGACGCACGTGAGACAGGCCGATGAGGATACGTGCATTTTTTTGACGAGGGTAAGATACGTGCGAGTCCCACGAGAGGTGCTTGTCGAACAGTTCGCCAAGATTCCTCACCGTGGGGCTCTCACGCACTATGTCCTCACGGAACCGAATAGTGGTCGTGGTCACTGGTCATGCCACGGCAATTTTGACGGGAACCACAGAGAATGAACTCTGTTCTCCCGGTATTTACTTTCAAACCATGAAAATGGAACCAGGTGTCGAGAGATGAAATAGCCTGTTCCATGGTAGCAATGAGCTGAGGGAGGGATCCTTTTTTGCCCGAGACAAAAATTTGGGTATCGTCAGCGTACTGCAAAACGTGCGCCTGCGGTGCATAGAGGGATAAGTCATTGGCAAAAATCTGGAACAGGAGTGGGCCGAGTGAGGATCCTTGGAAAACACCAATAGGATTTGGTAGGGATCGTGAAAGGTGGTGGTTCCCACGCCCGTAAGCTGTACAAACAGATCGCGTATGGCCAGTAAGATAAGAGGAAAACCAGGTAGGATCGATACAATATGTTTGTAGTTTGGAAAGGAGCTTTTCGTGGTCGATCACATCAAAGCATTTTGACAGATCAAGTAGACAGAGGAGAGTAATTTCCTTGCGGTCGGTGGCGGAAAGAATATGATCGGATACGGTAAGAAGCGCGGTTTCTGTGGAGTGTTTGAACGAAAACCGTGCTGGAATGAGGAAAAAGGTGATTGTTGGTCATGTATGAGTACAGTTGTTGGTGAACAACTTTCTCAATAAGTTTTGGGAAGGCTGGGACGATGGAGATGGGACGGAAGTTAGATGTTTCTGAGAGGCTGCCGGATTTGTGAATAGGATGTACAATAGAGTGTTCCCAGGACGCGGGATATTCACAGGTTGTGAGACAGGTGTTGATGATATGAAGGAAGACATGGCAGATGACGTCAAAACAAAATGTCAAAATCCGGTTGCAGATGCCGTCAGAACCACAGGCTCCTGATTTTTTCATAGAAAAGAGGACAGAACGGAGACAGTCAAGAGAGACAGGCTTCAGAGTGAAGGCGCATGCGCCAACCCTCGGAAGTCTACCAGGAAGATGAAGGGGCTCCCCCTGTCTCGAACCTCACCCGCGACTCAAGAGGCGGTCGACGGTCAACTCATGCTGCGCTGTCAGCTTTTGGGGCAAAATCGCGTGGGCTGATGTCCATGTGACCGATTTGGTTTCGACGATCTTGTTTACGCGACACCTGGCTGCCTTCTCGACCTGCTAAGTTTGTCATGGACTCTCAGTGGTTACCACACGCCAAATCCACAGGCCATCCAGCGTCTTATCGTTGGGACGTAAACGTACAGTTCACTAGCGACGTGATCCTGGTTTATGACGCATCTGACCATTCCAACTGCGTGGCAATGCTTCGATATCTTGCGCTCATGGGAAACTGTCAATGCATGGTACAGGCTCTTAGAGTATTTCCGAAGTAGTGACTTTTGCCGTTCCCCCATCTGCTTAGCTTTGGTCAGCCGCTGCGATCATGTGATTGCCCGACAAGGACAGATGCCGTAAATCCAGGTTTCGATCAAATGTTATTTGTTTGCTAGCCGGGGGAAGCGATTGAATCATACCTGCCTACCACTCGTCAATTTAAAGACACGCTGTATATCTTACACCAGTTAAGAGTATGCTTTGTTTTGTTTGAATTTAACTCTTCTGAAATGTGTGTTTTATGGGCGACAAAGTCATTATCGTGCTGATACAAGTTTCTCATGCCTCATGCCCAGCCCAGCCCAGCTGCGCAAAAGGAAAAGTGAGTGAATTATATAGCTCCAGTCTACTTGTTGACAACTCGTTGACCAAATCTATTTAATATTTTATATGTTATAATATGTATATATGTATAATATAATATGTTTTAATATGTTTAACATGTCAAAAAACACTTATTTTCCAGGTAGTGACACGCTTCACTGTGCCTACTGCAACTACGCGTGTATGGGACAGGATCATCTTGACAAACACGTGAAGCAGCGTCATGACCACATCGGCAGGGACGCAAAATACAAGTGTGAGTGTTGCAAGTACTCCACAGACAATTTGTATCATATCAGGCACCATCTTGTGACACATACGGAAGAGCGGCCGCACCACTGTGATTTCTGCGGGAAGACCTATATTGAGCGGCGTTCTCTGATGCGTCACCGCCGTATGCACATACGCCAGAAGCCATACCGATGTGACATCTGCGGCAAGAATTTCGCAGAGAACGGTCAGCTTGTGGCACACGAACGACTCCATACCGGGGAGATGGTCCGCCAGTGTGAGCAGTGTGGCTTGAAGTTAAGCGATGCATCTCATTACACCAGACATATGAAATCTCACAATGGCGTTAAGGTGCACAGGTGCCAGGTTTGTCTGGCCCGGTTTGCTGAACGGACAGATCTCACCAGACACATTCGGATACACACGGGTGAGCAGCCCTTCAGTTGCTCTTTCTGTCCGGCCCGGTTCTCGCGACAGGATTCCATGAAGATACACGTCATTACCCATCACACACACGACTACAGACACAGGTGTGGTGGATGTGGGGAAGGATTTGTTGGGCGCAGAGAACTTAAGAAGCATGTAAACATGTGCTCAGTCGCCAACTGATATACACGGCCTTTTGCTCTACTACGTGTTTGTTTGTCAACGATCTCAGCTTGTTCGCCGAGAACGCAGAGTACGGTATGCCATTGATACAAATTTTGAAGTCATTGATAATAAGTCGGAGCTCAATAACGTGTGAGTAGGATGGAACTTCCGCTAATTTCTCTAGACATCTGATTTCGTGGAAACGGCTTAAAAGTAAACACTGAAAAACTCAACTGATGCTGTTGTTTAAGAGACTGTCCCAACTCCCACCTTCCCAAAAGTTCTCAAAATTACGCCGCTTGTGGTGCTAAATATGAAGTAATTGCTGCCGAACACGATTATGATATTTTTCACAAACAGTGCTGAATTTAATAACAGGTTCAGATTTAATATTTGGGTTGATGACGTCTTATCAAGTAACTTCGGGAAAGATAAAAAACCTTCATGCTGCCAAATTTATGGCTAATGTATTAGGGTGGTCCAACAAGGTGAAAATTATAGTTCGTTCTCTTCACAGGGCAAATTTTATTATACTTCACCAAAAGGAATTACACGCACAATTTCAGCTCTCTATCTCATCATTTAGGGGTCGCCCCACTTTTCACTTTTTCTTCACAGGCTGACCTTTGAGGGTGTCTGGATGGCCATTTGGTGTTCGTGAACGAGACGGAAGATGAATTGCTTCTGATCTCATCTTCGTCAGCGTCGCATTGTACGCCTCTGCCAGGGCCACTTCGCTTTCAGCTGCGTCGTTTACCACTCTAGGGTTTGTCTCTGCCTGAAAGTCCCTCGAACAGCTTGTAGCCCTTCCAAGCCGAGATCCATTCCATGAAGCTCTGCTTCCCTGCTGGGCTCCCGCCTTTCTTCAGGACGTAGAAAACTCCGATGCGACCTTTTGTGAAGAAGGCATCAAGGCGGATGTCCAGTGTGTTCGATTTTGACCCGGCGTGGGTGATCTTCGGTCGGATTTTCTGTCTTCATCCGAGTCACGCAGTCGGCCTTAATCTTGTCTGGAACCCGATCGTCCAACAGAGAAAGACCAACTAAGGTCACATTGGGCGGTATGTGACCTTAGTTGTCGGCCCGCCCTTAAACCCCAATCATCATCATCATCAGAGAAAGACCGACCAAGTCTTCCGCCAAGTACCAGAGATGCCGTTCGATGGCATTGCTCGCGATTACAGCGACGTTCATCTGGTTCGTGTACTTCTGGAGTTCAGTCAGCATCATGATGTCGTTGTATGTGGCGTGGGATGACAGAGGAGCCTCGTGCCAGATGGGGACGTACATACACCAGGACAACGAACAGCGCCATGCCAGACACATTCCGCTCCTTTCGTTTTGTTGTCTTGAACTGGTTTCGGAACAAGAACAACTTCAGGCAGTAGATGCCCTTTGACATCCACCTCGCGTGGTGGATGGCACCAGGGGCATGAAACGATGGTTGAGTCGTGCCCCCTTCGAGGAACAGGGCTGCGAGCTGCAGGAACTCGAAGTAGTCCTCGCGCGGACACTTCGTTGGATCAGCCAGGGCAGAGACCAGGTAATCCTTCATCTGGGAGAGGAGCTGCTCCAGATGTCCTTCGAAGGGGGTATCCTCAGTCACCCTGTACGCTTGCTGGTTGATGGTCTGCCACTCCCTCTGGAAACGCTTGAAAAGGGTGATTTCCGTACCCCCAGTGTGTCCAAAGACGACTCAAAGACGTCAGACGAAAGTCGTATCTCCAACACATGATGGCGGTACGCCAACATCATCAACTCCGCTCTTCTCTTCTCTCTTCCCACGCCTGGCCTCGGCCCCAGATTTCGTTGCGTCGATCCCTGCCATGCTGCACGAAAAGACGTCCTCACACTGCATTTTAAGAAATTCCTTGTCTTCTTCGTTGGTCATGGTCTGGAGGGCATCGCTTGGGGCAACATTGAAGAGATCCTTCACGCTATCCAGGAACATCATCTCCTTGACACGGTCCGACTCTCGCCCACGAGACCGGTGTCTCTTGAGCGCTTGGTATTCGTCATGGATTCCTCGAAGTTTCCTAATGCAAGCATCCACCCGCTGTGTCGGGATCCTGGCCCTCTTCCACACATTGAGGACCTTGCCACATGCCAAGTTCAGGCTTTCCGAGACGGTCTTCTTTTCCACGACGTGATGGAACAGGTACAACGACAGCACATCCCGCTTACTTGGAAGACGGGGCACATGACAGGCAATCAACAGGTTTCCCGAGAAGCTAACACTCGGGCCTCGAGCGAGTACTGGATGACTTGGGAATGAGAAGACACACAGTAGAAGATGAAAGTGGGATGACCTCTAAATATCATTGTATCATGATTAAATTTTGGACACAAGGAGAGAAACGCAACACGAAAAAGCAGTGCTGTGGAGAAAGGATCCGTGCACTTTGAAACTTTACCCCTCTTTTTGGACCACCCTACTAATGTATGGCCAAGTGTAAAACAAGTCGACTATCATCAACATTTAGTAAAGAGTAGCGACGTCATCGGCTCAGAATCCCCGTTCAAATACACTGGGGACTGGGGATGTTACAGATGTCAAAACCAAACTAAAATTATTTCGTGATTCGACCTCGGTGGTTGTTTTACCTTATACCCCGAACGTCACGATATAATTTCGCGGTCACACTCGTACCTATTTCGGAAGCTAAGAATCTCGGCATCACTTTCGATCGCACTTTGAACTGGAATGCCCATGTAACCTCAGTCACTAGACGCTGCTTCGGTATTCTCAATGTTCTATCACATCTTAGAAGCCGCCTGCCATCTTCCGTCATCTCCGTGCTGGTCAACGCTCTGGTTATCTTGCAGGTCCGTTACTGGATCACCATATATTGTACCGGCTTCGATGAATCTGTCTCCAATTAAACACACACATATATATATATATTATAACTATATAATATATATAGTATATAATTAATAATATATATATATAACATATATATAACAGTGTTACAGGCAATGTGAAGAATCAGGCATTCTATAGATTGCCTAGGCATTATATACAATGCCTAACCAACCCGCCCTTAAACCCCAATCATCATCAATGCCTAACCAAACTGTCAGGCATTCTATAGAACGCCTAAACATTTTACATATAGGGGAGAATGCCCACCAGCGAACATGGTGCCTACTGTGACAGGTGCCCCTCCTCCCTATATTAGTAATGTGATCATTTCATCGATGTCGGTGGTGGTAGCTGACACAAAACGATGGTGTTTAAAATTGTTAACAGCAATGGCTGCTCTCATTTGATTCTGTCAGGACGCAAACAGTTAGTTGTTGCGTTTGCCGTTTGATTTTTGATTAGTGTTTTTTTGCTTTCCAGAAACGTTATATTGGTATATTTAGTGAAATTAACTTATGTGACACCTTTTTCGATGTCCATTGAATGATGTGAATGTTTGCAACAGCCATTTAATTTGTCCCCCTCAAATTTGATTTTTACCAAATATGTTGAATGCCCACCAGTGAACAGGGTGGCACCCACCATGAACAACCTGTTCACTGGTGGATCTTCCTCTCCGAGAAAACCTCAACTTTTCGACTGTGAATGCAGGTCGTATAGCTATATTGGTTAGGCTGATTAACTTCACAAAGGGCTCCACGGCCAGGACCAAGGAAATCTTCACGTTCTATGAGGACCCTCTCTCGTTACAGCATGCAATGCTGAGTGCTTTGTGCTGTGCCAGAATGTTCCAAAGACAATATTTTCCAGAATATTGTTAATTTTAGGTTACTAGGTCAACGTTATTTTTATGAAACTGGACTTCTGAAATTATTGTACGTGTGTGAGGACATTTTGGTAGATACCGCTTCCTGAACTTGAAATAGATTTGTTAGAATTGTTGTTTTATTATGTATTGTCGAGTGTCACAGAGATACCATATGCCGTCAAGTGTCAATGGATTGTCAACAAGCATCAAGGGAGCATTAGCAAAAAACGCCCACCTATTCATGGTGAAAGTCCCTTATTTACTGGTTGAGCCCCCCCCCGCCCAGTTCACTGGTGGTACCTTCCCTGTTCACTGTTGGATACCACTGCCCACCAGTAAACAGTTGGGTCCAAAAAGTGAAATTTGTTAATAACTCAAATTTTGTATTAAGTTCAATTAATTTGCGTATAACTATTCCTTGGCATTATAATAAGTAATTTCTAGACGAAGTTTCAGATCTCCAGGACAAAACACAAAGACACTAGACTGATTTTTCCAAAGGGGTGCTGGTGGACACTCTCCCCTTCCTATTTGTACACTTAAACACACTTATAGCTTAATAGTCCATGAACATCACTTGAAATAAATTAGATTTGAATGACTAGCTACTGCTACAGTGGCGGCATGCGATGTATCTGTACAGTTGTACACATGTGTTTTTTTGTAGTGTTCATGGTATTTATAATACCACACGGAGCCGGGAAAATAATTATTTAGGACTAAGGTCTGCTCTGAATATTCCGCCCGAGAACGACGGTCTAGGGCAGGGACGCAGGAAGTATGTTCAAGTTGGGGGGGGGGGGGGGGGCAAGGATCGTAGCCTGCCAACGAGTACTCAGCCTGAAATCCTGTCTTCACTTAACGAATTCTGCACGATTTAACTAGACGTTTTGGTTGTATTATATTACGCCACTAACTGTCCGACGGCCACTACAGGTATTTTTGAGATTTAATTTTGACTGACATAGCCTCGGCTATCAAACTCTATCTTCTTTTTTATGGGAAAATATGTAACATTTCTGATTTTTTTGTCATATTTTCCGAAATGTTAAATGCTAAAAAGCATATATTATATGATATTCTTAACAACGCATCATGGATGACGAATTTTGAAGAATTTGACCGTATTTGACATGTACAGCAAACTTGAAGTTGTAACCATTAAAATTGATGCAATAATTTATGACGCTTCCAATGACCAAAATCGACCATTTCCACGGCATTACCATGCAATATAAGATGCATTTCGTTTTTGCTTTATACTCTGAGTTTATTTGAAAACTAATATTGGTTTTTAAGGTCATTTTTCACGCTCTAGACGCAAAAAAAAACATAAATATGCATTACAAACGCAAATGACCGTTAACTAGTTGTTTGACTCGCATGACCTCAGGGATGACTTTGACTGATTTAAGGTCATCCGTCATTTCTAGTCTTAGCCTGATACCTATACAGTCTAAGAATGATACTTATTGCTTACAAATGTCGGATTTTACATGAATCAATAGGTACTCGATTTATTTTCTGTTTTATGCGTTTAAAACCCGCGCCGTGCGGTGCTCGCGCCACCTTCGCGTGCCGGGGAAGGGGAACACCATATCAAAAAGCTCGTCAAAAATTATTTGGACTATTCAGTCATTTTATTTAACAGTTCATTTTTGAAGGTTTTTCACTTTTCAGGGCTTTGCTCCAGAAACCCCTAAAAATATCGCGAAACTATGATACATCTAGAAACAATTGAAAAATGCAATCGGCAAACGTGTCCTCAAGTTTAAGTTTTATTTCATGGTTATAGTTTTAAGGTCCAGAGATCATCCAAAGGTTAAAAGGTTATTTTTGCAAATCATTTTTTCACAAAAAATACCTGATAAATGATAAGGCAATAATTTTGACGCATCGTGTTGTCGTATCATCAAGGCGCTTTGAATCATGTTTCACGATGACCAGGTTAGGTCACTTAAAAGTTTGAACCTCAGGTCAAGTCAAGTGGTAGCCCAATAGGTCATGTTTGCAAATTGGGAGATGGTATCTCTGTCGAGACATGTCTTTATGACATTGTCTTTTAGACATGACATACACCGATTTATTGACATAATACACATTGGCTGCCGGTTTCGCTTTTTAACTGGATTTTATCGAGTTATAACGATTAAGTTGTTGGTGACCCTCGGGTGACTTCGGCGAACCCTGTAGGGGTCTCATAAAAAAAAAAATACTGGGCCTTCAGGAATGGCCGATTGAAACATGATCCAAAAGTGAATTCGGCTTGACATCATGCGTATCTCATAATCATAGGCGGCGGAACGGCGCGGGCACCGGGGCACCGTGCCCCTTGAATTGTTTTTTAAAGGGGCACCCATATCAAAGTGCTCCCTTAAATTTTGTTATTGCCTTAGATTTCATGTTTTAGGTTAATTATCAATTTTATTAAAACACATTTGTATATGTCGTGATATTTACGGGGCGTGATAATCCACGTGGAAAAATACAAAAAGATAATTAAAAATCGTGAAAATCGAGTGATAAAGTCGATGGCGAACAAACACGTAAAAGGGAAGTAAATTTTCGTTTAAGTGGCTATCTAAGATTTTTGAACCTAGGTTTTTCATCCCAAAATTAAAACTTACGGCTTTTTGCGTTCAAATTGACACAATTTGTGTTTGAAGATATTAAAAAAAAAACAAATATGCGTAGGTGGAATAATCAGCAATCGTCATTTGCAATCGTAAACTGTAATCACCAAGTGTAAAACTCTGATATTGCTGACGTGCATTACGTACCGTAAGCTTCCATATGGATTTCGATCGCTTGGAGTTGGGAAACGGGTGTGTTGACCATAGAGATCATATATAATAGAGATGTCATGCACTAACATCTGCGGCAATTCAGTGGTCTTTTTTAAGCAACAAGTTTCTCCACAGATCCCTATAACAGGTCGTGCGCCGATGTCAATTAACATCTTTGCTGAGAATTTTTTTATCATGAGTTGGATTAATGATAGTGTTATCTTGACAGAGTCGCCGGATAGGCGAGATTTCAATAAACTGAATCTTTAATGCCACGAGTGCTTACAAACGCACTCTATAAGATGTAGTGGCCTGTATGCATGTAGTTTATACGGAGCACCAAGTTACAGAGTAAATATGGCTCGAGAGTTCAATGCAGGGCCATTTTACCCGAGGCTTAGCAATGTATATCACTTTTGGAGTGTATTAACACTCAGTTAATACACCGCTACAGTTAAGCACACGGGTCAATGCAGAAAAGTCTTCGGCATGCACTAATATTTTTTTAATAATTTTGTTTTCATTAATATTTGCTAACAAAACTGTCTCAACATACAAAGACAGTGGCTTAGTTAAGCAACGGAATCGAGAGTGTTCACAAAATGTGCTTAAAAAAGACCACTGAATTGCCACGAAATTAAGTGCTTCAGCATAGGCATGGCATCTCTATGTATATATGATCTCTATGGTGTTAACGTTTACGATCCTGGTGGTATCATATCAAAATTTTCTGAGTTTTCACCAATTCAGTTTAACTATCCTTAAAATGGCTAAACAGCCTCAAATTCGGCTAGAAAGCAATCATAGCTAGATACCTACCTATAAATTTTAAGCGTTTGATGATCAACAAGTACTTTTTACCTTCCACATTTATGTGATTACTTTTCAACGACTATATTAAACAGAAAAGCCGTAAACAGAAGGTATAGATCTCGAAAAGTTGGAATTGGGGGCGACGCCCTCCTGAAAAAAGTTGGGGGAGGGAGGAATGCCCCCCCCCCTCCCTGCCCCCCGGTTCCTGCGTCCTTGGTCTAGGGTGGAAAATTCAAGGACGGACCGAGGTCCTATATAATCATTCGGCCCCATCTGTGATATTAAATTTGCCATATGCCGCTTTTTAACTGTATATTTTCACTCATGTTATTTTAGTCTTGATTTTCGTACTCTTGTATGGGCGCCATACAACTATTTTGTTGCGGCGCCCTTAAGCCCCAATCATCATTATCATCATTCGTACTCTTGTTTTTTACTCGTTTTCTCACTCTTGTTTTTCACTGTTTATTTTTGTTCACTATCTTTATTTTCACTCTTTACTTTTACTCTATAATTTTTTTACTCTTAATACTATTTGCACGAAATTTGGGAAAACAATTCCGCCCGGGGCAGAAATGTTTTCCCAGATCAATTAGCATTTGGCTGAAATGTTATACCACCCTCACGTGCTATCGTTAAAGGGAATATAGCACCTTGGGAAAAGTATGTAGAATGATGGAAAAGAGTGCCCTGATAACGTTCCTGGAATTCATTTTTGCAAAAAGTCACAATTTGTTGTAATTTGAAAAATATTGTTATGTTTACATGTGAAGTCACAACAATTTTGCGTTACCAAAACGAGTTGTGACGTCACAAGGAGGCATCGAACGGCAAAAGTCGCTCCTTGAATCAGATATATAAAAACACATACAACTCGTTCGCTGGTTTCCGACTCGCGATTAATATTGGACGCGATTAAAAATGTGTAAATGTTTGCACTATGGTCTTAAAAGAGTCGTGTTGTTTGGGGAAGTGGTGTTGCGTGAAAACATACCCATAATTGTCCTTATGCATCAATAAATGTGATCTACCTACCCATGAGTGTGTTTTCAGCACTGTGTGAATGGTACATGTAAACAAATGCGTGCATGTGGATTATGCAGTGAATATTGCAGCTTCCGGTATAGGCCACCCACCAACAGTAAGGCCTCTTGAAGACGAGTCTCTGTATTAGCAATGCAAATAAACAAAGTTATAGCCAATAATGTTTATGGCCCACCGAGATTGCTCGCGATCTACATGAATTCATAAAGTTTCAATTGATACCAAAAATATCTGGGAAAAGCCGTGTTCCTAGACCTCAATTACCCAAAACGCACGGAATATTACGGATTACTACCGGTACAATAAATCCTTTTCGTGGAAACGGCTATGACGTTTTAGTGAACCGTCATTTGGTGACAAGCGGATAAATATGGGAATTCGTGGAAAACAGATGTTTGCAGCAAATTCAAACAAAACTCGATGGATAGACAATTTATTTGCTTCCAAAATGCAGTCCAGTTTTTTCCAAAAATGTTTTGACCCCCCAAAAAAGAAAAATAACTGCAAAGATCTTCAAAAACCAGAATGTATGTTAGAAAACTGAGTATGGACAATGCTCAAAGAAAATTGTAAAGCATTATCTCTAATTTGGACTGAGTGATGGTTGCCTATTCTAAGTGTAATAAACACATGACGTCATTTTATAATAAACTTTTTGGGGGCCTTTTTTGACCAGATACGAACAACTTTTTTTTGCATTCATGACACAAAACTGGTCTAGTAACATGCCTTTTTATTTACATTTATCAATTTCATATTTTGGGGTTTTCTGACAGCAAAACGGCTATTCTGGACGTGGTCGAGTCGAGGTCATTCACTTGACCTGGAAGGTCACCTGTTTACCTGAAACCCAAAAATTGTATACCGTTAGATTCATCACATGACAGGCAACATGCTGGTTTTTACCACATTGCTCTATGTTGCTTAGTTTGGAAGTTAACAGGGGGGTCGTTTTAGGATCCCCCCCCCTCCCCGTAGGCGAAGGTGAGAAAAAGGCCCCGTATGGCGCAGGGTTAACCCGCGCCACTTGGCAGGGGGTGTTGATTTCCGCCCCCCCCCCCTTCAGGTTTTTTCAGGAGTTAGCGGAAAAAACGGTTCGGCCGCGCAGCGCCGCCAAATTTCGTACACCTGTTTGGGCATCAAATTACCCACACTTTGGAAAGTTTTGACTTGAGGTCATCTCAGGTCAGTCACAAGTCCTTGTCAATGACCTCACTTCAAAAATGTTTGCCAGTTCGTGCCAAAAGCCACAGTCTTTTTTCGAAAGTTTTGAACTTGCAGGATTTCATAAGAATTATCAGTACCTACCAATTCGTATTATCTCAGGATTTTTCGTATCGGTGGACCAAAGGTCAGGTCAATTTTCCTGACCTCCCCTTATAAGGTGAATGGGAAAATAAACAAATGCTTCCCTTTCATTAAAAATATTGCATTGGATCAGGTAATCTTTCAGATCATTGCTATTTTAGGCTTCATTCTAAAATTGATCAAGGTGCAATTGTTGCCTCAGTGATCTCTACAAGTTCAATCTGAGGTCATCTGAGGTCATCAGCAATGATTTGCTAATAACTTCTTGGATAGAAAAAGAGATAGAGACGATTAGTTGACACCAATGGTGTTCTTCTAGCTGGCCGCGTTGCCCCATATTGCACTATACCTACCTGGTCACCAAAATGACCTTGACTGAGGTCAAATTTGAGTTGACCTTACCCAGGTCACCGTATATATGTTTCAAAGCGCATCAATGAGACAAACACAATGGCGTCAAAAATGTTTTCCCTATCTTTCATAGGGTGACATGCTATTCACGAAAACTGTTTTGCTAAAAACAGTTAATTTTGACCTTTCATGACCCTCTGGAGCCTAAACTATTGATCTGAGCTCATTTTGAGGACCCTGGGTGCGATTGCAAATTTCAATAGCTATCGATTACCTCTTTAATCGTTTGCTCTAGCTTCATGTTCCGAGATAATTCGGGGTTCTGAGAAAAGAGCCTAACAGAGTCCTAAAACCTTGAAAATCTGTCCTTTGGTGACCTCAATTGTGACCTGATCCAAGACTAATACTGAAATACTTTCGATAGAGCTTGCCTAGAGCTAATTTCTAATGCCGTTTCCGTTTGGTCGCTAACGTTTGCTTAGTTTTGGAAATCTCAGGGGGGGGCGCGAAATCACCCCCCCCCCCCTTGCAGTTTTCGTGTTCCGGCGCGAACCCCTGCAGTGCGCGGGTTAAAAGAATTTTTTTATTTTTATTGGGGGGGTGGGCTGAAAGACATCAATACGGAATTATAGTAGTGGTAACAATACATTTACGACGCAGTTGATATAAATTTATCAAAATTGAATCATCTTACCTCTGTGCGTCTAGGGCCTTGTTTATCTCTGAACAGGCGGCTTGAGTGCCCCTCAGGCTAACAGAGGTTTCCTTAAAACAGAGGGCCCCCTCATCCGGCCAGAGTGCCCCCTCAGGCGGCCAGAGTACCCTCGCAGGCGGCTATAGTGCCTCCTCAGGCGATCAGAGTGCCCCGTTAGGCGGCCACGGTGCCCCCTCAGGCGGCCAGACTCCACCAGAGTGCCCCCTCAGGCGGCAAGAGGGCCCCCTTAGGTAGTCAGAGTGCCCCCTTAGGCCTTGCGTTTTAATATTTTGCTACTACTTTACTTGCACTTTATTTGAAAGCCAAGTTAAATTATTTTCGAGTCACTTCGATTGCCTATGGGGACTCCTCAGGCCATTGGGCCCCTTCGAGGCTCAAAGTGGGGCATGGTCTCCTGCTCCCTGGATCCGTCAGTGCGTACTCAGTAGCTCAGTTCATGCGTACTCAGTAGCGCAGCCAGACCTTCAGAAGGACATGGCCCCCTGCTCTGCTCCCCCTGGATCCGCCAGTATGTACTTTATGTGTTCTTAGTATCGCAGCCAGACCCTCAGAAACGGGAAGAAGCCAGTCATAGTCCCCCCTAAAAATATTCCCCTGGATATGAAAAACTTCACGGATTTTGGCCACTTTATTTTGCGAGGGCCCCTTTTTTAACCATTTAATTTTTTAACTTCTTATTTCAACAGACACTAATGGGCCCCTTTACAAATTCGAGAGGCCACTGAACAGACTCAATGGGCCCCTGGACAATGACATGCTTGAGAGGCCCCTGGTTGGGGTGGCTGGCAGTGGACTCAATGACCCTTGCGCATGCTCGAAAGGCCTCCGGACAGGCTTTGGGCTCCTAAAGTAGGCTCAATGGGCCCCTGGACATGTTCGAGAGATCACTGGACATGTTTTTGGGTCCATGAAAGGGCTTAACCCTTGCCCTACGGGAGCGTTTTTCAACTTCGTCCTACGGGGGAGGGCCTGACAGCCCCCCTGCAAACTTCCAAACCAAGCAACATAGAGCAACGCGGTAAAAACCAGCATGTTGCCTGTCATGTGAGGAATCCGATGGTATATCATTTTTTGGTTTCAGATCAACGGGTGACCTTCCAGGTCAATTTAATGGACCCAAAATTCGACCACATCAAAAATAGCTATGCTTGCTCAGGCAATCGTTAATTATAAAGTTATTGAAAATAAAAAAGATTTGGTTAGCGTCAAGTTGTTGGTCTTTGAATTAGCTATCTGTCCATATATCGATTTTTAGGTCTGTGGTTGTTATTGATCTCTTAGGTCACGGAAATCTTCACCATCGATGATAATTGCCATGGGCGATTAACATTAGCAACCACGACTCGGTCACCTCTAGGATTGCGATCAGAAAACCTCAAAATTAGAATATGATAAATGCAAATAAAAAGGCATGTTCCTAGACCAGTTTTGGCTCCTGATTACAGAAAAGGTACTTATTTGTTCGTATCTGTTCAACAAAAGTCAAAAAAGTTAATTGAAAAATGACGTCATCAGTTTCTTACACTTAGGAAGCCATCACTCAGTCAAAAATAGAGATATTGTTTTGCAATTTTGTTTGGGTATTGTTTTTCATAAGTTCTCACATATATTCCGGGTTTTTAAATATCTTTTTACAATTTTGATTTTGCGGGGATTTTAAAAAAAATGGGGGTCAAAAAACAAAAATTTGACAATCCAAAATTGCCATATGAAAGGAAGCGTTATTTTACGTCTTGTCTTTTTTTGTTTGCATTTTGCTGCAAAACTCTATTTTCTATGATTTCTCAAACATTTATCGTGTTTTTACGAACATGACGTCATCAAAACGTCATTATCTCCAAAACTATGTGACTAATTTTAACAAAATTTTGGCAGGGTGCGTATAATTGTTCTACACTCAGTTACTGAAAAATTTAGAAAGATGCGCAGCATGTGTAAAGAGTTATTCAAGAAAACCTTTGGGGGGCCTGTCAGCCAGCCCCCCCCCCCGTAGGGCGAGGGTTAATGAACCCCTGGACATGACCAAGAGGCCTCTATGTTTGCTTCGGAAGCCCATCATTGTCTCGGAGGGCCATTGCCATGCACCAGAGTCACCCCTCGCCTGGTTTGAAGGCTCCTCTGTGGCTTTTTGAAAGTCATTTGCCTAATGCAAATGGTATCTGAGCAAATGGTAGTCCGCCCCTGTAGCTCAGTCGGGAGAGCGCTGGGCTTCTGACCTATCCTGGTAGTGGCAGCCTGGGTTCGAGTCGCTTCGGCGCTCGCTATTTGCTTCTGATTGGGATGGCCTGCGGGCCGGTGGCAGCGGTTCGCACTGAAGGTCAGTTGACGTCGTAAGGGGCGGTATTCGTGTCCAGGTATGTCGGGGCACTGTAAATTTTCGTCTAAATTCTGCCGACCAACAGGAATGATACGATTCGAGGTGGTGGGGTCAGGGCCTGCGCAACAAGCTCTTGCTTAGCGTGGTCCTGGACCTCGGAAATCATCCATACAAACATTCGGACTAAATTTATTAAATAATATATATATTATATTATATATATATATTATATATATATATATTTATATATATATATATATATATTATAAAATGGAATTGGCTCCCTGCAAGGGCCTCAACCTTTCGCAATCTTCCGCAACGATTGAGCCGCAACCTTCCATAACTTGGGGGAGGAATTCTGACATTGGTTCTTCCCATGCAACGCCAGTAGGCGTAATGTTTAAATCTGACAATGTTAGGGCGGCCGCTGCCCCTCCCCCTCTGTCTGCCACCGATTCTTGCGTCCTTGGCCCATTGCGACCCATAAGGGGGCAATTGCCCCCTTTGCCCCTTCCCTGACTGCGCTACTGTGTGTACTGTGATTTGTGAAGTACACAACAGTCAGCAGACGCCCTAAATCGCCAATAAGCAGGGGCATAGTTTCTCCAGAAAAGTTGGGTGAGGGGGGAGGGGCTAAGCTGGTAAAAATCGTTAAAATTACCCTCGAAATCCGCAAAATATGAATTTATCTCCGAGCATACACTCCTGCCCAATAGTGAATAGGTAGGTACACTATATACCTATACTATTTGTCTAAGGTTGCGTCCTGTCTGTCTGTCTGTCTTGTCTGTCTGTTCTGTCTGTCTGTCTGTCTGTGCGATTGGCCCGTTTTTTTTCCTTTGCTCAAGCTGTGCAGCCTAAATATTGCGATTAGGATAGTGAAAATTTTCACACGAATTAGATAACAATTTCAACGACGTGCACTGGTCAAGAACTGTGAATCGGTAGGGTGCATACACGAGCGCGTGGCAAACCGAGATGAGAGATCGACTTTTCCTCCCATGTCTTTAACACGTAAAAAAGTAAGAGCGCGAAATGCGAAAAATCGCGAAATATGGCTGCCATCCAAGGTCGATATTTCGGCAACCAAGAGTCGGATCAGCATGCGTCAAGCACAGATGTGTAGAGAATCAAATGAGCTGGCGAATGCAATGTCAGTCGGCGAGCAGCGCGTGGCGCGTGCAAAATTAATGGCCGCACCAACGAAAAATCACTGTTTTACCCCGATTTTTACGATTATAATTAGTGCTCGGAAACTATGGGACATACACGGATGAGACCAACATAACTTTTAAAGGCATAAGTACCGTCTCTCAGTTGCAAATTAAAATAAACGTTTTTAAGCAATATTTCGGTGCTGAAGTCCGCCTGTAGCATTAGCATTGTCGATTTTCGAATAATTATTCCATTACAAGACCGCCATAACTTTCAAACCGGAGGAAGCTGAGCGATTAACAGATATACAGCTGTAAAGCGCCATCTTTTCTGACCAATATCCACCCAAAACGTGTTCGTATTGACAAATATTAACTTTATAATTAAAGTTGTAATATAACGCGTTCAGACAATTTTTCTTTCGGCGTTATCAAATATTTTCATCAAGCTTTCACAAGTCTGGAGCGATTAGAGTTGGCAAAATATCGGCTTAGTAAAAAGCATGCCAGGCACAACATCGACTCCAATCGACGGATACGAAATTGACGCATATTTAATTCTGAACTCTACATTATTGTAAAGCCTATCCGAGATTGGTGAATCGAGACTATCGAACTTGATTAACTTCGCATTGCGGCAGCATGCGGGCCACACTTGTGTATACCTAACCATGGATGAGATACACCCTGGGATTGGCCAATCTCTGTCGGCGCCTTTTGATTTAGGAGACCATGGCCGGCCACCTAGCGCGTCAGAAGCGCGAAGCTTCGACAATACAGGAGAGCTCCCCGCCAACCCACAATCAAGCGAACACGTCCCCCCTCGTTATCTTCCGAATAAAACCGCAGCGCGATGCGCAAGGCGGCAATAGAAAGCTTATCCATGAACGCATCAAGGAAGCATACGAGAATATTCGAATAAGGTTCACATGTCAGGTCAAGCAGGGTAAGGGTAAAACAAGGTATTTTAGTTGGATGAACTCATTTTTTCCGTACAAAGCCTTAGATTGAAACTCTATTTCACACAAATTGCTCCCCCAAAGGTATAATCAACCAAATCACTTCTAAAGGTATGGTAATCGAAACAAATAGGTATTCAAGCATTGTTGGATCCATATTGGAAATGGCATTACACATTTCCATATTATTTAAATAACAATGAATGTACAGCAACGGCACGCCCACACCATAATGATCCTTACCTTTCCAAAGGATTCTATTAACCATATTTATATGCGTCAAAACCATATCTGTACTTGCAGAGGGAAAAAGCATCTAAGCACTTCCGCGTTTCGACGCATTTAACCATAAACAAACCGGTCTCCTGTATGTCGTTTGGCCGGTCACATTTGTCGCTGAGTGGCCAATCCAGGGTATTTCTCATCCATGACCTAACCAGGCACTGATCCAGGGGGCGCTACGGCGCCCCTCCCCCTCAGCCGGGTCGCGCCCATGGTGCGCCCGAAGGGCGTAACTTTTTGTATGTCGCGGCTCGTCCCCCCCCCCTGACCGAAATCCTGGATCCGCGCCTGCTAATAGAATGCTAATAGAATGCACGTATTAAGATGTTTACAAAATAGCAATGTACTAGTTGCAGGTTATTTGGTGAATATGTGTAAATAAATCAGAAAAAATTGCTGATGCAACGTGATACCACATATTTCGCATACAGAGCAAATATCATCAGAGATATTTGCATGTACAGTGTATTATTTATAAAGCACTGATGTAGTGACGTCTTAGCGATAATATTGCGCACCTATGTATAAAGCATGTTATTTCCCAAAATATCCCGTGGCAAAATAAATGGTTAAACGCTTCTATGACTTTCTGATTCAACCAGAACTAAACTCAGAAATTCATGGAGATTTATAGCTGTGTAAGTTCAACAAACACAAAGCGTCCATCTTAAAATCTCTAGAGCACATGTTTCGAGATAGCTCCGTTTCGGCTGAGGGACACGCTCTGCCTCCACCTCAACTCACCAAGCTGCTTAACGCTACCTACCGGCAGGGATGGTCCGCGCTGCAAGTTCCACGGCTGTCTTTAGTTGCTTCTGGGGTCTGGGAGAAATTTCTTTCTTAAACACCTAATTACTCGTTAGTTACCCTCCACATGAAAAGCTGTTTAAGGTGGGCTCAATCCAGAATGCTGCCCTCACTGAAAACACTGCCCCCAGAATAACTACTTGCAAAATGCGACGTGCCTTAATGCTTGTCTTGAAATAGCGTCTGCCGGTCCAGAGCTTGTATGGAAGAATTTAGAATCATCCTTAGGATCCGTTTTGAACAGTAGCAATCCGTTAAAATGCCTTTGAGCTGCCGTTAAGATTATTGATTTTTGGTCACAAGGTAAAATTCCCACAATTTTAGTTTTGGTGTTTTGTTTCAGTAAAGTTGCATGATTTCAAATGAGCGATATCTGCTTTGAAATCCGCCATATCACGTTGCTTTTGATTTCCACGCGATTAACGTGATGCTGAATTTTTGCGTTGAACCTCTATTTACAAATTCAAATGTGTCAACCGAACTGCTAAAAACTACCTCAGGTAAATCATTGCGCCTGAACTATTGCTAAATTGCGTCATGACCAACTCAGAGAGCAGAATTGTAAATTACGTAAATATACTTAATTATTTAAAATCCTGATAATTCATGTGAATTTATATTAAATTGACGATCTATAAAATATTTTAAAATATATTGCGTTTAATCAATTACATAAAAACAGGGGGTTAGGTAACCTGCAACTAGTCCATTATTCACATTCCACAGTATCATACCAACCAATCAGTTTAAATATGTGGTCATATAGATTGAGGTAGTCAACCTGTGTTGTTAACCTTTGGCTTACACGACCAATGATAGTGCCGACATTGGAAGTGATAGAATCGTCTCGATGTGATTAATATTTTATTTAAGTAAATAGCCGTTTTCACGATGTTTTTTTTTGCGCGAAACATTTTAAAATGTTTTACCCCTCGCTCTACGGTCCCATACGGCGAGGGTTAAAACATATATAGCAAATTAGCCCATCGTGAAGACGGCTACCACTGAAACATTTTAAAACATTTTAAAATGTTTTAAAACATTTCGCGCAAAATAAGCCATCGTATGTGTTATGATTCTCATCTTGAGTCTTATTAACAAAATAATTATTATGTCAAAATTTGGTGATAAACAAGTCTTATATGGTAATTTTCAAGTAACTTAAAGGAAATAGTTTTCCTTGGATTTTTTTTCCAAACGCAATTTGATCCATATTTTGAAATACGACTTCTTTTCATAATGTCAAAAATAGCCATACATCGCGCCGATTCAGGACAGAAAGACGTACATTATTAATTTCATCAAAACTATATGCGTACTCTCGGCAACGTTAAACGTGGCTCAGCCAATCAGATTCGAATGTATAGTCGCGTAAGATTACTGTAAAGCCTCTGCCTAGGTGTGTGAGGCCCACATTCTTGACATTCCTTATTTATGGCCCACATTCCTTCGACAAAAAGTCAAATATATTCTGCTGGAGAGCCCTTTCAGCCCAGAAGACTTGCAGTTAGGGTTTTTCAACACGGGCTACATAACTGCTATCTCAGTTCAAAACCCATGTTGGAGGTGAACTATTTCATTTAAATCGTGACTTAAGCGATTCAGAAAACGACTGTGAAAAACAGCACTTCAACACTCAATTTGATTTCTAGAAAAATATATGCGTGAGTGATACACCACCAGCACCTCTAGCGGCGGGTCGTCCAATAACTGTGGTGATTGTTGAGACGTAGCGGCGATTTGATCGCGGCGAAAAAATCGTTGCTACAGACTTGATGTGTTAAGTTATATAAGGGGTTCACGCGAAACGCTAGGAAACATTACATAGTGACCGATGGAATGGTTAAAATCTTGTCAATTGAAGACGTCTAATATATCTAGACGGTTCTCTAATATTTGACAACTCGGTGTAAACAAGGTTACATTTTGATGAAATGATGCCTGTTTTAGGTGACAGTAAACACATGTTTTCCAGGTGATATCACGCTCCGCTGTGTCCACTGCGACTACGCGTGTCTGGGACAGGATCGTTTGGACAGACACGTAAAGCAGCGTCATGGCCACATCGGCAGGAACGGCAGACTTAAGTGTGAGTGGTGCGAATACTCAACTAACAGGTTGGCCGACATCAGAAACCATCGTGCGACACACACGGGAGAGCGGCCTCACCGCTGTGATGTCTGCGGAAAGACGTTTGCTCGGCAGAGTATTATGACGGTTCATTTTCGTACGCACACGGGCCAGAGGCCGTACCGATGTGACTTCTGCGGCAAGACGTTCACAGCTAGCGGTGATCTGTCGAGACACGAACGTATCCACAGCGGGGAGATGGTCCGCCAGTGTCAGCAGTGCGGCGCCAAGTTTAGCACGATGTTATATTACACCAAACATATGAAGTATCACAATGCCGTAAGGGCGTACAAGTGCCAGGTTTGTCTGGCCCGGTTTTTTGATCGGACGAGCCTCATGAACCACATGCGGATACACACGGGGGAGCGGCCATACAGCTGCTCCTTCTGTTCGACCCGGTTCTCGCGGCAGTTATCCCTGAAGATGCACGTTATCCGCCAACACACACACGACTACAGACACAAGTGTGGCCGGTGTGGGAAGGGATTTGTCAACCCCAGTCAACTTCAGAGGCATGTAAACAAGTGCTCAGTCGCCAACTGACTTACACAGCAACATGAGGTGGATTAGCTATAGCAACGTTGACGGACGTAACTATTACATTCTGTAATGTGACTTTGTGTAGTGATTATGACATGCATCCAACTATTTCAGTTTGGCTACCAGTTCAGTCCAGTGGTTTTTGTGACTTTGTACCTGGCGTGTGTTGATAGATTGATGTGACGTCAGGGTGTGTGATGAATTTAGCAACGTGTTTGAAATGTGGAGGCGGCATTGCAATGGATCTCGTTTCTTCATTTGCTGTTGATGTTTTGAAATACATGCTTTGCTGACGAACGTATATTCTTTATTGGCTCTCCTTTAGTACTGCATTACCCATGGTTATGAACATACACAATAACCTCTCCCCGTTTATTTATGCTTGGTGTTAAAAGATATGGAACAGGTCCGCTAGCTTTTAGTGGTATTCTGTTGGTCGATGTATTGTTCCTCATACGTTTATTTCTGACGTCTCTATGCCGAGCCGGCCGATGACCTGCGGACGGCATCAGACAGTCGAGATACAGCGACGTTGATGGACGTAAGTAACTAATGCATGCTGCAATGCGACTGTTGTATAAGACGTAACTATTACATGTTGTAATGCGACTGTTATATCGTGATAATGGCATGCGTCTGTGTCTGACACTGTTCCAGTTTGGCCACCAGTTCAGCCTAGTGGTGGTTATGACTTTGTATCTGGCGTGTACGGAGGGGCAAAAATATGTTTGCTCCGCCTGCTCGACGACAGCGGGTGACTGTCCCTCCCTCCTCCTCCCCCTCCCGGTGTTGCCGCCCCTGCACCAAACTACAGAGAACTCAGAAGTAGAGGCGTCAAAAATTTATACTTTTGTACCCAGGCCCCCAGGCCCGACCCGGTCCAAGAAGCTTAAAAAATGGACCCAGTTATACCCGGTGAACCCGGCGAATTTGGATGCAGCGAACCCAATTAGCAACATCTTGTCTCGCAACTGATATTTACAAATATGCACTCTACAGAACTAGTGCAACAAACTAACGCTTAAAGGGACACTGCTTTTTCCGGATGATATCGCAAAAACATGCTTAAACAAGTCTAAGGGACTAAATATTATTTTTAATCGTCCTCTATGCTCACAAAGCAGCGCAAATACAAAAAAAATTGTCAACAAAATTTTAAAAAGTAACGGTTTGCGATTTCTAACACACCACTAGATAGTATGGCAGTCGATTGAGCGCGCAAATCAGCGCAGTTCAGACCATTTCCGTATTTGGTATAAACAATACTGAGTGCTTATTCCGAGTATTTAGGGGGGCAATATAATAGTCTCATGAAGCCTTTGGGGGCTATGGCCCCGGCCTCCCCCCCCAAGATCTCGCCCCCTTGTTGAGCACTCACAGGCAGCCGTTTTGGCTAACTCCTAAAGGTTCTTAGGTACCTTAACCTCGGCACCGACGGGGTCTGAAGCCAACTTAGAACCGACGGGGGGGGCGGATAAACCGCCCCCCCAGAGATCTCCAAACTACGCGAACGTAAGCGATAAGCGGAAAATCGACGTGAGGTGGCCGTGACGAGTACTTAGCGAAATACTTAGCTATTTTTTTGATCGGGTCAATTTGAGGTCACCAGAGGTCAAAAAGGTAAATTTTCCCATATTTCGAGTAATTGAGCACTTGCTTCGACATAATCCGGGCTAGCTCAGTAAACTGACATAGCTAGGTAGCAACCCGAAAAATAGCACTGCATTGCTCCTTGAAACACTCTTTCGCCAACATGTTCCTCAGATTTTGAGATCAGTTCATAGTTAAGGCTCCAAGGTCAGTGCGAGGTCAAAATGCTTAATTTTACTGAAAAGTTTTTGTTAAATAACTTATTAAGTTTAAAGGTAAAGCAGTCATTTGCCACTTATCGTGTTTCTCAGCATCACGGCACATGCGAGCCATATATCGTTTTATCTAGCCTAGGTCAAACTAAAAAAATGACTGACCTGAACTGAGGTCATGTCAAAGTCAAGTTCAAATTTTATGTCCTAAGTCGATGGAGGTTGACAAGAGAAACAGAATGGTGAAAACGCACATATCTATCTTACGTAGAACATGAGTTATTGTACAAAAACCATATGACCTTTTGCAATTGGATTTGACCTTAACGAGGTCACGGAAGATAAAATTACAACTTGGCAATTCTTATTTTTTGCTTCAGAATAGTGATTAGGATGAAAAACTTGGCCACAATTTTAGCCAGGTTTTTGTTCGATTGGTGCGCATTTCAATTTTCTCCCATAGACTTTATATGGGAAAGGTCTCAAAAATTGACAATGACTCAGGTCACCGATATAAATTCCAAGATAACGAACTGATAGATATCGAAGGCCTTATTACACACTGTGAGTTTCAAACTGTTTGGTTCACGCAACTGTGGCTTCGGGGCAAGAATGTCAACTTAAACAAAAACGTGACTTGAGGTCGGTCATTAATGTGACGTGAAAAACGTGACCTTGAAAGTTAGTAAGTCAATTTTTAAGAAAGTGTGCGGAATTGTATGCCCAAACAGCCATACAAAATTTGGCGGCGCTACGCGCCGCCGTTTTCCCGCTAGTCCGGAAAAACCTCTGTGGGGGGCGGATATCCCCCCCGTCGGTGCGAGGGTTAAAACAATGTAAACAATCCGATACCAAAAAACCTCGATTGGAAGAAACTTCATCAATAGTTGAAGCTTAAAATCCTTTCGTAAAAGTAAAAACCCTTCGGGGCAAATATTTCCTTCATCGGGGCAAATCTTTCCTTCATGCCTATTATTGTGCTTAAATCAGACATAATAAGACATGAACTGTTTTCTGACATAATAAATTGAGGTAGAATGCATAAGCAAAAAATATCACTATTTTCCTTAGTTGCACAAGGCTGCAATTAATCGATTTTGGTACGTAGTGGTGGCGGACTTGTCAAGCCATTGGCTGGAATAAAACTGAATTTTGAACGATAATATTGGATGATATTGGGCGCGAATTTCAATAAACGAACTTCATACTGCTTATTATATAGATTGTTGTTTAGCTGGGACGGCTGCATGATATCAGAGAAATATATTCAAACACCAGCTTTTTATATTGAAATGGGAGCTTTCGAAGGCCGTCCGGCCTCCTTCTTCAGCCTTGGTAAAAACACATAAAAAACAGACATAGCAACAGTGATCGATAGGTAGGTATGTACAATGAATACATTTCGAAATTCACAATAGTTAAAACGACGCCATTAATCTTTCTTTTTTTTTTCATTTTTCAACTCGCCTACGCATCTTGTCAGCGCCCTCAGCCGGAGGAGCAACGAAACAATTTATAATTACAAGTTACTGAATGTACGCATAAAACACTCGGCCACTGGTACAGCACAGGTTTACTGTTCAGCACCGTTTCTCTGCCTTTTCGATGTAAATACCCTCTTTATCTTTCGTTTCTCTTCAATCCTGTTTCAAAAGCTAAAATTTTTACCCTCTCCCACGCGATACAGTGACCTGTTTCCAAACATGCTTTCGAAATCCCCGAGTGGTTTTCATCGCATATTTCTTATAGCCATCCTATGTTTCCGTTTCCTGTTTTTTATATCTCCGCATGTTTCCCTATGTAACTTTTTTGCACTCACACTACGTACTGATAAACCAAACCACGCATTTTGGCAATTCTCTGGTTTGTCTTTTTGGCTTCACCAGAAATGTTTCTAAGATTTTCTGCTGGCTTTAGTAGCCACTCTAGCGTCGCGGTTTCAAGACGCCGCGTCAGTTGCTCCTTGACTCGCTTATCATAGGCAGAACCACGAGAGGCTTTTTCGTTGGCGCTGCTCCTAGGCGCTGGCCACCCTGGCATTAATCTCCTACGTGTTGTGTGAATGGAAACGTCTAGGATAAGTTGTTCGCTTTAAGAGCCGTATTAATTCGCTTCGTTTTTCCGCCACTTTGTCCCCGTCGGTCTGTCGAGAAGATGTCCCCCTTTTAACTAAAGATCGAATAACAGATTCCTTATGTCTGGGTGCTGTGATGAAATGTTAAAATTTAGATAGCTGGTCGGGTATGTGGGTCACCTTTTATATACTGCCGTTTTGACTGAGGGCCGTCTTGTAGGCCTCCTACCTCTACGTCCAGGAAAGGAAAGAACCCCGTCGTTTTATTTTTCCACCGTGAAACTATTCTGAGGCCTGCGTTGACGGCCGCAGGCCTCAGGAATAGTTTTCAACGTGGAAAAAGAAAACGACGGGGTTCTTCCTTTCGGCTGGACGTCACGAGGTAAAGGAGTGCTACAAGACGGCTCAGTCAAAAACGGCAGTTATAGAAAAGGTGGACACAATACCGACACTGGGCATTCCATGACAGTATTCGACAAGCCATAACACCTACATGTCAGATTTCGATTAAACTGCGTCCTATGGGTTATCTGGGAACGTAGATTCACGCTGTGAAAATTTTTAGCATGCCTATCCGTCAAATTTGTTTTGAGTTATAGTCTAGGTATGTATGTCAAACCCTCATTTCAGCGGGCGATATTTCCCATATAAATTGTAGAAGTCATTCAAACCTATGTATGATAAGAATAATCATCAGCCATAGATTTAAGTGATAGAACATGTGTTTGAAAATTAAAAAAAGTAAAAACACGTTTTTTGTAATTTGGCCACTAAAAATCACGATGTTTTTTCTTGTCAGCATTGACTTTGATATATAAGCCTTCAATGGTAAAAATATTGGAGATATACTTTTTCTCTAAATATTTTATTTATATTTTGTAATTTGGAAAAATAATGGTTACCAGCACGTATTTGGTAATAACTTTACACGTAAAAGTGCTAGAGAGCGTAACTGAACAGCACTATATTTTCCTCGCTGAGCTGTATCAAATGGTGCATAACATGACCCCTGGCATGCTGCTCCTTGACCTCAAGGTCACAAAAATATCATTTTATTTAAAATTGCGTTTAAAAAATTATTTTTTTTTTGGAATTTTCAACAAATGTTATCTTTCATTAATCTTTAATTTATAATGATTGTTATGATATATAGATTTATAAGACTCATATTATTTAGACGGGAGATTTCGCACACTGAAAAAATCGAGGTTTACGCAACATCGAAAATATGCCTAGGGCTATAACTTTAAAACCATTTTAAAAGACGGGGCAGAAAATTCAACAGCGTAAATCTTCGGCCCAGATAACCCCCAAAACATATTTTCCTCAATTTTTAAGAAAAGGAGTTATGTTTGGGTATATCTGACATTGGCTGCACCGGGTGACCTCAAGTCACGTGACCTTGAAGTCAAGNTTGGGTATCGTCAGCGTACTGCAAAACGTGTGCCTGCGGTGCATAGAGGGATAAGTCATTGGCAAAAATCTGGAACAGAAGTGGGCCGAGTGAGGATCCTTGGAAAACACCGATAGGCTTTGGTAGGGATCGTGAAAGGTGGAGGTTCCCACGCCCGTCAGCTGTACAAACAGATTGCGTATGGCCAGTGAGATAAGAGGAAAACCAGACCACGTAGGATCGATAGAATAGGTTTAAAGTTTGGAAAAGGAGCTTTTCGTGGTCGATCACGTCAAAGCATTTTGACAGGTCAAGTAGACAGAGAGAGAGTAATTTCCTGGCGGTCGGTGGCGGAAAGGATATGATCGGATACGGTAAGAAGCGGCGGAGTTTGCGGTGGAGGAAATTTTTTTGAAGAAAACCGAGCTTGGGAGTGAGTATAAATTGATTGTTGGTCATATATGATACAGTTGGTATGCATGGCCACAACTTTTCCGAAAAGTTTTTGGGGAAAGGCTGAACGATGGATGATGGAGGGATAAGTGATGAGATTGTTTTTTGAAGAGGGCTGCTGAGATTTTTGTGGATAGGAGCACATAAGGGTTTTCCAGGACACGGGATATTCGAAGCAGGTTGTGAGCACAGGGTTGATGAATATGAAGGAAGACATGGCCTGATGACGTAAAACAAAAGTTTCAAATCCGGTGCAGATGCGTCAGACCACAAATGGCTACCTGATGATTCATAGAAAGATGGACTAAGAAACGGAAAAGTCATAGAGAGACAGGCTTCAGACTGAAGGCCGCATGCGCCAACCCATCGGAAGTCTACTAGGAAGATGAAAGGGGCTCCCCCTGTCTCGAATCTCACCCGCGACACAGGGCCCACCCCGACGAAAGTACTCGTGTTTAAGACTCGAGTCAGGTTGTGGCCTCAGGCGCAGCTCTCTGTGCGCACCTCTTGCCCTCAATAATTTGGCGAATGTACCGAAAAATGGTGGTAGGACCCTGCTCAATCACCCGCCGTGCAATATCATGCCTGACATCAAATTTAATGGCAGATTTTGGCCCTCTTGTCAAGATCGAGAAAGGCGGGGGTCCTACCACCCCGGGCAAGGAAGTCCGCGGCGCTGAAACCATCAGCCGCAAGGTGGCGTCCGAGACAGGGGGTGCCGAAGGGTTGTACAGCTTGATGCGCTGTGAAGGAGCATGACAGTCGAGTAAAGGCAGAAACAGATCGGTAAAGGCAGTCCACTGATCGGCCACTCCCGCACGCGAGAACACAGGGCTCCAGTCAGTGTGGCATAGATAAAAATTAAAATATAAGACATTGATCTAATGAGGACGTCTGGAATAAATAAACTTCGGCTTCACACGTAACTTTTAGGAATGTTGACATGAGGCAATAATAAAGGAGTGAATCGCTGTAGCCTGTAGGCGCATTAGGTGAACATGAACATCAGTTGTAAAATCAGCTACACTCGAGATAAAGAACATCTAACAGAGACCCAGTTCTTTTAAAGTGGGAGTTTTCAAACATGGTAGAAGATAGATGATATCGTTTCTTTTTCAAAAAATGTTAACAGTCTAGCTCTGCATGGATCGCCATCAGTTCCAAGGAGATTACAATTAATATCGCCAATGATGATAATGGGGTCGGTTGAGCTAAGTAAAACACGCTGCACTTGGATCTCGAGACAGTCTAAATCGGCAGAAATATGGGCAGTGCTATGACGTGGGGCATTCTGTACATGCACAAACGTTGAAGCGACGCCCATGCAAATTTGTCATCGAAAGCCACAGGGTTTCTAGTATACATTGAGCAGATGCACACACTGACGGGAGCCTCCTAATTTTAAAATCAGATCTACAAATAACGGCAACTCCTCCATAGCCTCTGCCATCAGGTCGGTCCGCGCGAGTTAAAGTATCTAGCCAGGAAAGGCGAAGCTGAGTATCGTGAGGAAGTTTCAGGTTTTAGACAGGTTTCACTGAGAGGATGTTATCCTTTTGTGATGGACACAAAAGGATAAAGACGGGGAAAACGTAAGGAGGGAAGGCTAGTTTGGAGAGGATGACCGAGTTCTTCCCCTTTAGGTATACTCACCGTCCCGGTTACACATTTGCCACCACGGAGGGCCATTTGTGCTGTTTCCGCCAATTGCCTCTTGGTAGCCTCCAAATGGCATGACTTTAGCTGAAATGATGTCATTTCCGATATCTGTCAGATGGTTAGAGGATGTGAGTGAGAAGAAAATTAGAGCGCAGCGCCCAGGCGTCAATAATATTTTGATAAACTGACAGTTAGACTGTGCCGCATGACCTCCGTGTGTTCCGGGTTGGCCTACCTGTCTGTCTCGCGTTTGTACCGTCTGTCTGGGATCTACTATCGTATGGCACGCCATCAGTGCACGTGAATTATATTTGACATTCAGCCGGATTTATTGATCCTGCATAAGGAGGACCACGAAAAATTTCGACGCCATTATCATTGTGTGTTTATTGTTTACGCATTTTGTCTCATGTCCTTGTCATTGCATTTCAAATGTGACCTTGTGCCGTATTTCTGACGCAGATTCAAGTATAAATCGAAGCGTCAAAATGAGTCTGTTTCTTATATATATATATATATATATATATATATATATATATATATATGTCAAATGTAAAAAGTTAGGGCGAAAGTCATGGAAACACATTACACCATGTTATAATAGACTGATGTTACGTTGTAGAGAACGCTCGAATTGAGAAATATTTTAAACCACCGTGACTTAAGTGTACGTGAAGTTAAAGATGATCTATATTATGTTATGCTAAAATTATTGTAGCTCTTAATATTATTATAATAGTTTACATTAATAAATTAAGTTATCATACAATAAGTATAATTATTATATATATAATTGGTATCTTATGGTAAATAAATATAATAATATTATTATAATATAAATATTATATGAGAATATTAATATATTATAAGAATAGATACTCACCATTTGATATGTTAATTTTATGTTTGAAAGTCCTCACACCAATCTTAATTGTAAGGATGCAATTTTGATCATCCATGTCCTTTTTTGTATGCTTTTGGATACATTTGGGAAACTGGGTTTGTTTTATATATAAAATGCATTTTTACCAATTAACAGGACCAGTAGGACGAAAATACAACAAAATAAAAGGAAAAAAATAGGTATTGAGGTACATTGAGTTATCAATCCACACCACACCTTAAACGGGTTTTCTACGGGGCCATGGTATATAATGTATTCAAAGATGTTGCTCTGTGGCAAACCTAAAAATTACCTGCGGCGACACCCACTGGGGTTGGGATTGAATGGATCAATCATAAGTCCCGTGATTATCATGTGCCTCCTAGGAATGCTATTTCGGCAACATTAACGCAAATCGTAGTGATTTATTTCACATTCAGCTCGACAAAGCAACATACACTGAACAATAATCGCCAACATTTTGTATGCTATAACCGGCTAAGCCCAAAATGTTGGGAAATGATTAGACAGCCAAGCCTGAAGTCTTGTCTGTCGACCACCTCCTCTTGGCTCGTATTAATGTCCAGTAAGTTCTGCTCTGCCACTAATATCCGCTCGTAAACTGAGCCTGGAAATCACACACAACGTCTGTCTAATCGGACCGTCTGTTAATCTCTGTCTGCTCCGTTTGTCTGGGACCACGAGCTGGTACGTCTCTCTAGCGGGCCCGCTGTCCCCGTCTGACCGTCAATCTAGCCATATATGTCTCTGTAGGACTGTTTGTTTATCTGTCCAACATTCTCTACTCAGGCGCGTAGCCAGGATTTTGTCCAGCGGGGGGGGGGTGCGGTGCCTCGAAAAGGCCCCCTTCCCGATTCCCGAGCCTAAAGGGTCTCCCCACACGAAAGGATGAAAAGGCACGTTACACGAATGAAGAATGCAGTATGACAGATATGGGATTGGCCATACCAACTTTAACTGCCATATCAACCTTGGAACCAGCGACACCAGTTTTCAATCAGATATACCAACTTCGAATGTTTTTTAGGCTGAAGACCTGGAGTTCTTAAAGGAAATAGTTCACCTTCAACACGGGTTTTGAACTGAGATAGCAGTTGTGTAGCCAATGTTGAAAAAACTCCCTACTGCAAGTTTGTTGGACTGAAAAGGCCCTCCAGCCGAATATATTTGACTTTTTGTTGAATGAATTTGGGCCATAAACAAAGAATGTCAAGAATGTGGGCCTTCGGGAGGCTATACAGTAATCTTACACGACTTCTCTCGAATCTGATTGGCTGAGCCATTCGATTTTTTCGTTTGACGTTGCAGAGTACGCATAATGCATATACCTAGTTTTGATAAAATCCATTATGTACGTCCTTCTGTCCAGAATCGGCGCGATGTATGGCTATTTTTTGACAATATGAAAAGAAGATGTATTTCAAAATTTAATCAAATCGTGTTTGAAAAAAATAATCCAAGGTGAACTATTTCCTTTCAATGAATTGCCCCAACGCCAGCGGAGCGGCGCGAATTTTTTTTTGAAGCCACTGGGTATTCATTCTCAATCAATTGTCCACATATTGCGTATGGTTGGCCAGATCTCTAAAAATGTTTGTTGTTAAAAAATGTGTTAGTAAGGTGTAAAGCAAAATATGTTGCCACCCAATCATCATAGGAAAGGAGAAGGAGCCTAGCAGCATACACATAAATGCGACCGAGAAATTAGTATAATTTTTAACTCCGAAAAATCTACTCACTGCAAGTTTTTCCTGGACTGAAAAGGCCTCCAGCTAAATCTAATATAAATGTTAGGCTGAATTTGCCCGCGGAGCGCGAAAAAAATTTTTCAATTGGAATTTCCTTGGACTGCATTATTACTGTTGAAAGGCCAAGGGCCCTTCAGATTGTTTAAAGGAAAATAATTCACCTTCAATATGTGTTTTAAACTGATATTAAGCATTTTGTAGCCCGTGTTGAAGAATTCCTATCTGCAAGTTTTCTGGGTTGAAAAGGCTCTTCAGCCAAATACATTTGACTATTTGTCGAAGGAATGTGAGTCATAAATAAAGGGTATCAAGAATGAGGGCCATAAATACTCTTGGACAGAGGCTATACAGTCAGCTTGCAGCTGGAGTTGGGTGTCTGTGCTAGCAAGCGAACCAACGATCGGTTCACAGTCACGAAGCGACAGTGGTAATGGCTGGCAATGCAATATGCATTTCTATGGCAATATGCATTTATATTGTAATGACGTCACGTCAAGTGCTACTGTACATAGGAAATACAAAGGAAACAAATACTTTTACGTCACTTTGACGTCACAAGCAAGGCGAGTCTAACTTACTTTACTTTCGAATCTGATTGGCTGAGCCATTCGATTATTTCGTTTGACGTTAGGACCCCTGCGCAGAGAGTACGTATATAGTTTTTATGAAATTAATAATGAACGTTTTTCTGTCCTGAATTGGCGCGATGTATGTAAAAAAAGAAGCTGTATTTCAAAATATAATTAAATCGTGCTAGAAAAAACAATCGAAGGTGAACTATTTCCTTTAAGGAACCGTCTGACCCTTTCAACGCCCTTCCGACCCGTTTAGGGACTCATCTGGGATCTGCGAAAAGACATGTTGTGCCTGGAGTGGGTGATGTGGATTAAATACAAAGAGAGACTCTACAATACAAATATAAAATCAAAGCTTTCGTGTGTTACCAAATACAGTAGACGCCGCTTATTAAGCCTACGGTTAATACACGCCCAGCCGCTTATTAGGTACGCCGAAGTTGGCCCGGTACGAAATACACCATATTACTATAACGATCATATTGGGAACTTCGGATAAAGCGCCCATCGGTTATTAAGCCCAGAAATGCTCGGTCCCAAGGTGGGCATAATAAGCGACGTCTACTGTACCTCTTAATCGCTGACGAAAGATCAGTACTAGGCCGAACACTCTTCCTTCTCTTCTCCAACGACCTCTCCGGAAACGTCAACAACGGCATCAAACTATTTGCGGACGACACCAACATCCACGGAAGTGTCCAGGAATGGAGTGGGCGTGACCAGCTTCAGCAGGACCTCGACGCAGTCGGCAAATAGTCCGGAGGGTGGCAGATGCCATTTAACACTACCAAGTGCACGACGCTGCATCTCGGACTGAGGAGTGTTCGCCAAACCTGCTCCATGTTGGGAGGCCAGCTGGAGCTGGAGCTAGCTGGGAGGCTAGCTGGCCAGCTGGAGCAAGTAAAGGACGAGAAGGACTTGGGAGTCGTCGTGGACACCTCGCTGAAGTCCCGTTAAAGCAGGCGGCGGCGGCGATCGCAAAGACCAACCGATTTCCTCGGCACAATCCGGCGCCTCGTTTGAGCGCATCGACCCAGCAGACGCTCCCGCTGTTCTTTAAGACCCTGGGTCAGATCGCTAACTAGAATATGGGAACGCTGTCTGGGGCCCGTTAACGCACTGAAAGACGGTCCGACTGGTAGAGCGAGTACAACGGGAGCGACCAAAAGCTGGCTCGACCAATAAGACTGCTTCCATACGAGGACCGGCTGAGAGCCCTGCGCCTGCCGTCTCTGCAGCTGTACAGAAGACGGCGCGGCGACCTCATTCTGATCCACCAGCTGATGAACGGCCGCATCGAACTCGACAAGCAGGAGTTCTTCCAGGACCCGCCGTCAGCGATCACATCACATGAGGATCACATGAGGACACTTCCTGAAGGTGGCTGAACCAAAAGCGCAGTTCAGAGTGAGACGGAACTTCTGGTCTATCAGAGCACTGGACGACTAAGAGGCGCACTTACGGAAACCTGTCGTTCCCATCATCCACGACGAGCCTCTTCAAGACATCGCCTGGACCACTACTGGGTGGACATCATGTACAATGCGCCAGGATAGACGACAAAATACTCAAGCCAAGTTATTCAAGGAACAAGCAAGAGCTGTAAAGAGCGGGCAAGACAGGCATCTAGTCCTTCTTATAGTCCCGTATTCTAAGCACAAGTACAAGTACAAGTACAAGTAGAAAAGGTCAAGGTGTTGCAATATAGGAGGTACCAACTCGAAAGGTCCTATTCTTTTATTGTTCTTGATAAGTAAGTCCTCTTTGTATTGTATTTATTCTGCATCTGGGATCTCTACGTATGTACATTGAGCCCTACCGATCTGGCCAGGGAACCCTCCGACCTTCCAAGAAGCTCCCCTTGTGCGTCAAGGGGCCCATTCGGGATGCTCATAGGTCCTTCCGACCTGACCAGGGACTGCTCTGGCTGCTTTGTCGCCTTGCCGAGATGCTCAGAGGGCTCTACGACCTACCCAGGGGCGCCTCTGTACTGTCTAGGGGCAATTCGACATGTTCAGGGGGCCCTTTAACCTGCTCAGGGACCCTTTCAGTCTGATCAGGGGCCCCTCTGACCTGCACAGGGGCCCTTTGAACTTCCCAGGGGCCCTCTGGTATGCCCAGCGGCCCTCCAGCCTTCTAAGAGACCCCTCCGATTTGGCAAGGGACTGCGCTGGCCGCTTTGTCGCCTTGCCGACATGCTCAGAGGGCCCTTCGACCTGCCCTAAGGCCCTCCGTGCTGACTAGGGGCCCATTCGGCATACTCAGGGGCCCTTCTGACCCACCCAGGAGTCCTTTTAGTCTCGTCAGGGGCCCTTTAATCTGCACAGGGGCCCTTTGAACTTCCCAGGGGCCCTCTGGTCTGTCCAAGGGCCATCCAGCCTGCTCAGGAGCCCTTACGACCTGGCAAGATACTGTGTCGGCTACTTTGTCGCTCTGTCAACATGCTCAGGGGCCTCTCCGACCTGCGCCCAGGGGTCCCTCTGTGCTGTATATGAGCCATTCGATGTGTGCAGGGGGCCCTCTGACCCTCTCAGGGGCCCTTTCAGTTTGGCTAGGGGCCTCTTACATGCACATTACATTGCACAGGGCTCTTTTTAACGTCCAAGGGGCCCTCAGGTCTTCCAGATAAAGCCCTAGTGATTTTTAAAGGGTCTCTGAAGTGCTCTTAACTCTGTAAAGACCACGCTTTGCGAGGTCTTCCGACTCTTATAGAGACCATGATACCGCGCTTCGTGCGGTCTCGTCGGGCGCGCCGAAAAAGGTCTGCCGGGCCTCCAGGGGAGGAGGCGTCGCCCCGCTACCCTCCCCCTTGGCTACTTGCCTGTCTGTACCTATGTTTGACTGTGTGTTTGTCCTTCAACAGGACGACCGGGGTCGGCTGATCCGGCGCACCATCATGCGCTACGTCAACCTCTCGTTCGTCTACACCATGTCCCAGGTGTGCGCGCGCGTCAAGAAACGTTTCCCGACGCTGGACCATCTGGTCGAGGCAGGTGGGCACCGCGGGGACGCCAGGGAACCATCTGATAATGTGTTAATGTGAGGAGTCCTCTGCTATTGCGATCGAACCACTCATTGGAGAACGCTGCAGCTTGGTAGGCTGGTGCATAGGCACGCACCAAGATAATCTTAGGCCATTTTGGCAGTGTGCTTATGACCATACTTCGTGTTGTCCTGGTTTTAGCACAGATCACTGTCATTCAGCATCCATTTTAATTTGGATGAAGTGCTCACACGAATCTTACATGTTCACTCCTGGTTCAGCTCTAGCATAATATATTGTATCGCATCGCCTCTTCTCAGGTATAATGACGGACACAGAGAAGAAGATATTCGACATGATGAACAAGAAGACACCGCACCTCAAGTACTGGATGCCGCTGGTATGGGCGGGCAGCATCGTGACCAAGTCGCGGAAGGAGGGGCGCATCCGGGACGACTTCGCCGTGAAGACACTGATCGACGCCATCACCACCTTTCGGGCGGGCCTGGGAACAGTGCTCAGCTACGACTGGATCTCCGTGCCCCTCGTATACACACAGGTCAGCTGCGGGTTGGTGCGGGGTGGTGACGGCTGACATCAGGTGTGGGGTGGTGACGGCTGACATCAGCAGAGGTGTGGGGTGGTGACGGCTGACATCAGCAGAGGTGTGGGGTGGTGACGGCTGACATCAGCAGAGGTGTGGGGTGGTGACGGCTGACATCAGCAGAGGTGCGGTGATGGATGGTACGACGGTACGTGCTTCATCGGGTGGGTGTAGGACAGGGGCGCAGCCAGACCTTTATAAAGGGGGAAAGCCAGTCATGGTGCCCTACTCCCCTCAACAAAATAATGAGATATGACAACTCTACGGATTTTTGTAACTTTTTTGTGAGACCCCTTTTTATATTTTTCCTTCAACTTTTGATAAGCTGAATTGGACCAAGACCCTCAGGACCATCAGAAAGGCGCCTGAACTATGGCACGTATACATGATTTCGTCTAGAGGGCGGCAGTGGCGGATCCAGGATTTTCATTGAGGGTGACTGCAGGCCCAGGGAGCGCCTCTGTTGGCACCTGAGGGGGGCGCCGTGTATTTTTTTTCCCCGAAAAAATAACTATTTGGTTGACCTTTGGGGGTTAAAACCCGAATTTACGCAAATCTGATATAGCCATTTTTAAGCAAATGCCATTTTCTTTCTTTAGAGTTATTAAATTTATAACTTGCATTAAAACTCGATGTTGTACGATTTTTCAAACATTTATAATTTTTACACCAAAAATGGCATGCCATGATATAAATAGTCAATAGAACGTCATTATTTCCAACGTACATACTATATCCATAGGTGCATGGGAGGATCTAGCCGTTGGTTTTGGGGGAAGGGGCCAAATCAAGTGGAATATTTCCAAAACGTTATTGAGCGGGGGGAGAGGAATAACAGGCCGTCCGCGAGGAAGTTGTTGACCGGGGGTAGGGAGCGCGTCATCAGCCCATCTTCAACTGTACACAGGAGAGTCGTCGATAATTTTGTAATGGGGAGTCGGTAATCGGTTGAAATGACGAAAAAGTTGTACTCACACTTTCTGCGTATATTTAAACCCCTTCAGCATTTTAAATGTGTATTTTCATGCTATATTTGTGTTATCTTAGCCGTTTTCATATTGGATTATTTTGCACGAAATGTTTTAAAACATTAAAAAAAATACTAGTAGCCGTTTTCACGATGGACTAATTTGCGAGAAATGTTTTAACCCTTGCCTAACGGTCCCGTAGGGCGAGGGTTAAAACATTTTGTTTCGCAAATTAATCCATCGTGGAAATGGCTACTACTGAAACATTTTAAAACATTTTAAAATGTTTCAAAATATTTCGCGCAAATACTTCATCGTGAAAACGGCTTTTATGTTTATGTTATTTAGCGCCGCAAAAAGGCATTATTTGTATGGATTTTCCTGATAAACTCCAGAAATATAGGCGGTGTAGAGGATAAGGTTGGCCTTGTTAAGGATAAGAAGCTTAAAATGTGAGCATTAAATTCAGCGTTACGTCGAACCGAAAACGATGACGATGGGTCCGTTATGACGATGGTCACTGATGTGACGCCGCGAAGCGGCGTGAAATTTTGATTTTAGGTCGTGGAAATGCAATTTTATATTGAAACCAGACCGTGAGTGGAGCCAAGCCTCGGATAACCCCTTTTCCTGGTTGCACATCTCAATATGATGTAAGATATTGTTCCCTAGGGCCAGCAATTACCGCCAGGGGGAGCGTCTAACAGACACTTAATGCATTTTTTTATAAGCAATTGTAAAATTTGGTGTCATGCCGCGAAGCGGCACGAAATGTCTTCGTTTTTTACTGCGTTTTTGATAGCTGGATTTGATTTCGTTTTGGATAGCTGGATTTTGACTGCTGCAAAGATAATTTTTAGGATAATTTTGTAGAGGCCGACTGTTTGTCCGTTTGTCCGACCGTTTTTTTAGGGGGAGGCGGGACTAAGAATAGTTTCAGGAGCTTTGGGGGGCCGGGCAAGACCCCTTTCGTCCCCTGGATCCGCCTTGTCTATATCGATTTCATAGAGATATGGTATGAAGTATAATTGATGCAGCAATAAGGTAATGAAAGTTTAACTTCGATATATTAAAGCCGTTTTTCAACGATTGGATTATTTTGCGCTTAATGTTTTAAACAATTTAAAATGTATTAAAACATTTCGCGCAAAATAATCCATCGTGAAAACGGCTATTGTATATAGTGTTTATTGTTCAAGTTATTTAGAAAATCCGTGCGGGGCAGATTCCCCTCTCCCCCAGCAGGGCGCAGGCTAACTATCGCTTTTTTTACAGCCACTGGATGAGCACGCGGGGGCATACTTGTATTAAATGACTCCAATGCTCCTGTGGAAGGGGGAGTTTCCCCCTTGATTAACTAGTGGTCATGGGTACCTATTGGTCATGAGGTGCGGCAAGGTAGTACTGTACCTACTGTAAAAATTGCAGTGTCGCGCAAAAATAACTCATTATTGTAACACACCTAAACCTTATTTTACAATGCTCTGATTTAGGGGCACCACCCTCCATGGTTTTTGAAGGCACCCTTTAAATGAGTTTGGGGGCGCCCTGTTTAGATTCGAGGTGCACCTCTTCATGTTTAAGGGTGCACTTCCTAATTTCGGGGCGCCCTTCCGAATCATGGGGTGCTTTTTGGGCATCGGGGCTCCCTCCCCGGAATTGGGAGCGCCCTCCATGGGAATGGGGGCGCCCTCTGGCTCTATGGGTTTTGTTTTGAGGCGCCCTCTTCAGATTTGGGCGCCCTACTCATATTTGGTGTGCATACCTAATGGCGTTCGAGGTCTCGCTTCCGAGTTTTGAGGACGCCCTTCCGAAGCTCTGCAGTTTAGAATGCATTTATGGGCATCGGGGTGCACTTTTCAGGAAAAGGGGCGCTCTCCATGGTTTTGGGGGCGCTCGCTATGGGCTTGGGGGCGCCCTCCATGGGTTTGGGGGCGCCCTCTATGGGTTTGGGGGCGCCCTCCATGGGTTTGGGGCGCCCACCATGGGTTTGGGGGCGCCCTTCATGGGTTTGAAGGCGTCCTCCATTGATTTGGGGACGCCCTTCATGGGTTTGGGGGTGCCTGTGGCGTCCAGATTGCGCCTTCGGCGCAGGGGCGCCAATTTGCATTGAGGGGGGGCTTCCAGCCCCGTTGCCCCCTCTGGATCCGCCCCTGGGGAGCGGCGCCTCAAGAGTTCCCTTTCCTGATCGTTGAAAGGGTCCCTTCCTAAGCAGTAAGCGTTGCAAGCCCGCCAAACAAAATGGATGAATAGGCACGTTACAATGATGGAGAATGCAGTATGACAGGTGTGATATGGGCCATACCAACTTTTAGAAGCTGAAGTTAGCAAACTGACATATCAACTTTGGAATCAACTTCATCAATCTGGAATGAGTAATAACAATTTCGAATATTGCTTAGGCTCAAGACCTGTAACTGTGAAATGAATTGCGCCGCGCAATTTTTTTTAGTCTTATGACCGGGATATGCATTCTCATCAATGCGTCACATTACGCATGGTGATGACCTCTAAAAATGTATTGTGCTTTTCAAGTGCGATACAAAAGTGTTAAAGCAAACTATTTTGACCAAGAATATATGAAAGTAGCCTTTAACACTTTTTTACAGCACTTTTAAACGCACAATAACATGTTAAGAGGTCCACACCATACGCAATGTGACACATTGAGATAATTTCGGTGAAAAATTATAAGTGTTTGAAAAATCGTAAAAATTCGCGTTATTTTAGCAAATTGCAAACGCAAAACGCAAAAATGCATTGTTTTCCACATTTTTAATCTCAGATTTTCTAATTTTGAGATTTTGACCCCTGACCTACCCCCGCATAAAAAATCGTAAAAAAATTATGTGCCGCTGTTGTACAGCACACTGTAGGTACTATTTAATTTGTGTGGGCCCCCTTCATTAACCCTCCCCCTGGACTAAATCCTGTCTACGCCCCTGGTCTAGGAGGTTCCTTTGGTTATCGTGAGTTACTGCTACTTCAGAAGACCTGTCATTTCAGTAGACCCCGTTGACGTTCAGCGTCCAACAAGTCCGTGTGGAAATCAATAATTTAAGTATTCAGACGTTCGTGGCCAATAATGAACTTAGCTCCTTTGTTGTACATCATACATATTACAAACCATGTTGCATACTTTAGTTCGGAATGTCCCGCGGGATTTCCAGTAAGTGCAGGGCCGGTCGATACCGACTGAGGAATCCGGCTAGACTGGCTTGTCGCGCAGGCTGTACACTGTACAGTGTACAGTGTACAGTGTACAGTGTACAGTGTACAGTGTACACTGTACAGCGCGGAAATAGCTGAGGTTCGGCATGTTCCCGACCGGTAAGTCCTCATGTGCGACGCCCACATTGTATTGCAGGTCTCTCCGATGGCCAGTTATATAATGGTTTGAATTAGGAGAGCAGAGATATGAGTCGATATGAATTCAGGACCGCTCATTACCCTTTGCTTATATGATGAGGACAGTTTCATTCACGGTATTTACTGCACTTGCTCCACTGGTCTTACAAGACCATCGGATCGACTCCGAGGGCGATCCGAAGTCAGAGGCGGAGTCGATAGCAATAATTCACTTTACGGGCTTTAGTCCTGTTTGTGATGGAAGAAAAAATAAATAACATCGCATGAATCATAATACCGAAACGTTTGACCAAGTCCGTGTCAGTCTGCTGGCATACATCATGCTACCGAAACGTTGCCTGTCTGAGTTGATCTGGTGACTGAACTGGTGACTGATCTAGTGACTGATCTGGTGACTGATCCGGTGACTGATCTGGTGATTGAACTGGTGACTGATCTGGTGACTGATCTGGTGACTGAACTGGTGACTTGTTCGCCTTCAGACGGTCACGCTAGCTGTCTACACCTTTTTCATAGCCGAACTGTTGGGTCGCCAGTTCGTCGAGGGGAACCAGCCCGACCTGCAGACAATTGACCTCTACGTGCCCGTCTTCACCTTCCTTCAAGTTAGTACGCGCTCGTCGGTGGAATGGGGCGGCGGGGAAAATGTGTTAAATACAAATTAACGTGCTTTTGAAATTTGTATGGAGATAATAGTATATAATAACACGCATACGTGGAAACCCGCATATAGTGGATATACGTGATTCAAACCAATAGCCATTAAGAAGATTGCTAGATGTTTCTAATAAATGTCCTAATCTGCGTCGTGTTTTATGGCATGCAATCCCAATCCGTTGCAAAACAATTCGCAGAACAGTTTATCAATAATCAATGTCCTGTGATTTGTCACAATGACTTTCTGTTAAACCCTTCATAATCTCTGACAATCCCAGCACATGCTGCCCGGATAATTCCAGTAAACTGATTTATGAGTTGGTCATTCTTCAGAATGATGACCAGCTTTTGCTGTCCGCCTGACCGTTGCATTGTGGTCTCCTATGACGTCACGAACGTTCGCTAACTGTCCGAGTCGCCACGATCTCAATGGACGCTATTGGTTACAGTTCTTTTTCTACATGGGCTGGCTACGAGTCGCCGAACGCTTTCACCGTTGGTAAGATATGAACGAATTTCGAGATCAACTGATGGTCGACCGGTAACCTGCAGGTGGAGCGAATGTTCGACTGTAACCTGCAGTGTAGCGATGTTCGCCGTAACCTGGCCTCGATTTGGACTTTTGACCTGATCTGTAACTTCAATTCGAAAATTTCAAGTATGCTTAAAATGCGTCTCATTGAGAGCTTTCGAATGCCGCCTTGCGCGTCTCGCTGCGATCTTTGGTTCCGGAGATAACGAGGGCCAATATTTGTCCCCCTCCCCCCCGGTCAATGGCGTTCAGCAGAGACCCCGGTCAAGCGCGGGTTAAGGTTTTGTACACCGTCGTCGTACATCATATTCACTGTTGACGTTGTCTCGGTTTGTCTGCCCGTCGCGGCTCTAGGTTTCGTACATCATCGTTGACGAGATGCACGAGGACCATCCGGAGATGGTGCGCGACCAGTACTGGGAGGACGTGATCCCTGCCGACTTGCCGTACACGGTGGCCTCCGAACAGTACCGCTGCGACCCGCCACAGGGCAGCGCCGCAAGACAGATGGACGTGAGTTATAGTTAACCCGCGCACAGATCGACTGGAGTTGTACCACGGCTCACTGCTGGCTGGATTCCCTGAAATGTGGATAGCTATGGAAACCAAAAGTTCCGCGTTGCTATTCAGCTTTTCTGGAAGTGTCCAAGGGATGCATGAACCCCGCGTTTGAAATATAGTCATGTTAATTCACTTTTCCAGCGAGACAGTACAATGGCTAAAGTGCTTTACGCATGAATGATAACTCGTTATCGTATCATTTCTGATTCCAGCATATGTTGAAGCCCATAGAATCAATTTTACCATATTTCTCATTTCACATGTCTTCGCTCTTCTGTGTGTTCCTCTGTGACGCTGTGACCCTATGTGTCGCCCTGTGTGACTGTGTGACCCTATGTGTCGTCCTGTGTGACGCTGTGACCCTATGTGCCCTGTAATGAAGTTGTGTTCGTCGACTCGATCAGTTCGGTCCCAGTCCAGTTTCCAGTTAGAGTCTGTCCTTCCTTTCACGCTATATTGTCATTCAGTTTCCACTCACTCTTCTATCACACCGCTCTCTCTCAGAGTTCCTCCATACGGCCACACACTCACGGCCGGCTGAATCACATGACCGCTTCCTCTCAGTGCCTGAGCCAGACTGCCCGTCCTCCGGCCCGCTGCGGCACAACGCCACCGGCCGCCAGCCGCTGACCGCATGACATCATATTCGACCAATCACACTTGTGAATTCACGTGACCCTGTCGCTTAGCAGTTAATACCAAATAAGGCAAAGTAGGACCCACGGCCATGTCATAACTAACTTTGTTACATGCCCCCTGTGTGACGCTGTGACCCTATGTGCCCCCTGTGTGACGCTGTGACCCTATGTGCCCCCTGTGTGACGCTGTGACCCTATGTGTCGCCCTGTGTGACCCTATGTGTCGCCCTGTGTGACCCTGTGACCCTATGTGTCGCCCTGTGTGACGCTGTGACCCTATGTGTCGCCCTGTGTGACCCTGTGACCCTATGTGCCCCCTGTGTGACGCTGTGACCCGCCGCTGTGCCGCAGATCAAACCGACCGAGATGGTCATCACGGACGCTCCGTTACCAATCCCCGAGGACGATGAGACTCACACGCTCATCCTGCCGAAGGATTTGGAGGCGGCACCGGTATGTAGCCTCGGTAGCCACACGCTCTGCGGTGCTGTAGGTGTGGAGTGGCTGGGTTTCAACTGAACACCGCCCTGCGAGATAGATATAGGCATCGCTGCAATGAGGCTGTGTGTGTGTGTGTGTGTGTGTGTGTGTGTGTGTGTGGTGGTGTGTGTGTGTGTGTGTGCGTGTGCGTGTGCGTGTGCGTGTGCGTGTGCGTGTGCGTGTGCGTGTGCGTGTGCGTGTGCGTGTGCGTGTGCGTGTCGTGTGCGTGTGCGTGTGTCGTGTGCGTGTGCGTGTGCGTGTGCGTGTGCGTGTGCGTGTGCGTGTGCGTGTGCGTGTGTGTTTTGCTCTATGTGTTGGTTGTCTGAGTGGTAAACTGTAAGTAGATTGTAGTCACTCTCTCATTGTGCGACCACAGACTCTCAAGGTATCACCACAGTCGTCTCTTGTGGACGGCGCTACTCAGTGTACCAATTGAGATGCGTCAGCTTCCTACTGCAATCCGTCTGACAGTGCTTCCGATTCTCGCAGTGTTCCCTGTTCTGACGGTGCTCTGACAGTGCTCTGATGGACGATGGTGCTCTGACGGTGCTCTGACGGTGCTTTGACAGTGCTCTGACGGTGCTCTGACAGTGCTCTGATGGACGATGGTGCTCTGACGGTGCCCTGACTGTGCTCTGACGGTGCTCTGACTGTGCTCTGACTGTGCTCTGACGTACTGCTCTGACGGTACTCTGACGGTGCTCTGACGGTGCTCTGACGGTGCTCTGACGGTGTTACCTGCCTGTCTCAGGGCAAGCTGATGCCGGAGAGTCCGCAGCCGCCGGCCAGCTTGGCTATGAACATCGGCGGCTCAGCCAGCCCCGGTGTCGGCGGAGACCAGCGTGACCTGATATCGCCGGAGGTCGGCTCGACCGATTCGCGCCAATCCGGGCTGTTTAAGTCCATCTCGATCAAACACTCTGTCCGCGGACTGATGAGTAGACTCAGCAATAGGGTCGGAGGTCAGAACTGTTCTATTGCCCTGGCAGTCAGGCGGCACCCCCCCCCCTCCCTCCCCAGGCTACCCTGCTGTGCTGCGTGGCTGGTCACCAAGTACTGTGAGAAACTCTGTGGAGCTCGTTCAGAACCCGGTGATGTGTTTTCATAGCGTTGGTGGCAACCTATAAGCGAACTCCGTTGTTTATTATCTAAAAACACGCGAAGCGTTCTTGCTTAGTGTGATTTAGGTATAAAATATGTTTTATTTGATTTATGCATGTGATAGGTTATTAATTCAGATATTCACGGCCCGTGTTCTTCGATCTCAGTTGCCGTCGTGTGACAGCATCTGAGTGACGTTTCAGCCTCGCTATGTGCCATTTTCAGACACGAACTCCAGTATGCGCGTCACTCGCTCCGGCAGCCGCATGTCCAACGAATCCCGGAAGTCCAACCCGCCGCAGTCACCGCTGCCACGTGGCGAGGTGGGTTCGTCCACGGCACCCCGGCTGGGTCACAGGGGACAGTACTGGGCCAGGGCGAGGTGAGTTCGACATCGGCACCCCGGCTGGATCGCAGGGGACAGTACTGTGCCGGGGCGAGGTGAGTTCGACATCGGCACCCCGGCTGGATCGCAGGGGACAGTACTGTGCCGGGGCGAGGTGGGTTCGTCCACGGCACCCCCGGCTGGGTCGCAGGGGACAGTGCTGGGCCGGGGCGAGGTGGGTTCGTCCACGGCACCCCCGGCTGGGTCGCAGGGGACAGTACTGGGCCAGGGCGAGGTGAGTTCGAGGTGGGTTCGTCCACGGCACTCCGGCTGGCCCGCAGGGGACAGTACTGGGCCGGGGCGAGGTGGGTTCGTCCACGGCACCCCGGCTGGCCCGCAGGGGACAGTGCTGAACCGGGGCGAGGTGGGTTCGTCCACGGCACCCCGGCTGGATCGCACGGGACAGTACTGTGCCGGGGCGAGGTACCCTGCTAGTCGTGACGGTTCGCGTGCTTAGGTTGTGTCGGTGTAAGGCATTTTCCATTTCGTCTTGCATTGCTGATGCGACTCTGGTGATTCTTCTAAGTGAAATGCGTCGGTAACTAGGAGGAAGCATTTTTGCTAGTTGTGTACCGCAATGAACGTGGGAGTGTCCCTCGGGGAAGGCCCCCTTCTATCCGCCCGCCAGGTCGATGACCTAGCTAAAGTCATGCCCGCGACGTTTGAACTTAAGGGCAAATGACCAACTGCCACCTGGTCCTTCCTTCCCTTCCCCGTTCAATCCCCAGTGGATTAGCTGTACTGCATCAAACGTGGTGTTCAGTGGCAAAATGCTCCGCCCAGACTCACGCAGTTTGGTAGCGAGCCGGTGGGTTATCGGGCGAGTCGATTACTCGCCCCGCAAATAAACTACATGTCCTCCCTTGACCCATCGTAACCCCTGTTACCCCCTGTGAGCACCTGACCCCGTCACGCCGCCCTGCGTGACGTACCATGCCCCCCGTCAAAGTGTCCCCATTCCGTGACCTGTCATGACCCGAGTCCCGTCCCTTGAAGGCGGGAGAATGTCATGCGTGCTGCACCGTGGAAGCCTCGTCCCGTCAATTCGATCTCCTCTCACCGTTGAACCCTCCATAAGTCCAACTCTAATTTATATTACAATACTGAGGCAATTCGAATAACCAGCATCGTACAACAATTACCACAATATGCTCGAATGCTTTACCGAGAATCATGCATCGCATATCAAACAAACATCGAACATCTAAACTGGAAATATAAACGTGGCCGACATTGGATTTTAGACGGGGACCCAACTGGGAACCCACGCCCTAGAGGATCCTGAGCGGCCGAGTGAGGGCGATCTCTCTACCCCCGCTTCCATCTCAACCTCTTCCCGTTAACCACTCCAATATCAACCTGTCGGCCAAATCAGGAACCAACTGTCCCGGCCTCCAGGCAGCGTTCCCTGCGCCCAGTCCGCCACGGTTTCCATACAGTCTCTGACACGCTACCCGCTGTTCGCCTCACACAAGCAAATAACCTACAAAATGTCTATTTCGGATTTTTGAACATTTGTAAAACCCAAAAGAAAGAAAAAAAATAAGATGCCCACAAAATCAATATTTTCAAACATATTCAAAACGGAATATATAAAAGTGAAAATGCATGAGCTCATAAAGATAAAAATATATTTATGAAAAAGGCTACAGGGCGGAAAATGTCTCGGAGACCCACCCGGTTACGTTCTTTTTAAACCCTGGCTTATATTGTTGTGAGCTATTTATTGTATAATTATTTATCTGTGAAATTCCTCACATGGATAAGTCGTTGTATGCGGCTGGTGAAATTGTATTTTCGTATATAGGAACTCATTTAACCCGCACCGTGCCGGGGGCGTTTATAGACAACCCTTAAGGTTTTTCGGTAATAGCGGGAACGCGCCGCCGTTTTTTGGCACAGCTGTCCGGGGATAAATCACCCACATTATGTGTAGTTATTGACATCGGGCCATCTCAGGTCAGGTCACCAGACCAGGTCACGTGGCCCAACTTTAAAAAACGTTTGCGGTCGTACCATAGTCACAGTCTTTTGGCCGAGATCGATGTTCAAACTTACAGGAATTTCATAAAGAATCACAAGTACATACCCACAATTGGTATATGTTGGATTTTTCTGCGCAACCAAATGGATTATATTTTGTTTCCTAATTTTTTTTTTGCACAGGCAAAGTCATTATACCTACATTATTACCGATCGCTTTTTCATGTGAGGCTTGATCGTTGGGGGATGGGGACAAACACGACACTTTAACAGTGGCGGCTCGTCATAGGAGGCAACTGAGGCCGGGCCTCACCAGTCATTTTTGAGANAGTGCGGCATAGAGATAAATGAAAATCTAAGAGATTGATCCTATGGAAGAGTCTGGTAATAAATAAACTTCGGCTTTACACGTACTTTAGGAATGTTGACATGGGCCAATAATAAAAGGAGTGATCGCGTAGCCATTGGTAAACATGAACATCAATGTAAATCAACTACGCTGAGATAAAAAAACATCTAACAGGGACCCAAGAACCTAAAAGTGGAATACAGTCCCCCCAAAATGTTTGACACAGGATAAGTTTTTCCTAAAAAATTCCAACAGTCTAGTTTCATGGATCGACATTCGGTTCTAAAAGTTACAATTCATGTCGCCAGTGATGATAATGGGATCGGTTGAGCTAAGTAATGACACCTGCACTTGAATCTCGAGACAGTCTAAATCGGCAAAATAGGGCAGTGCTATGACGTGGGGGCCTGTACAGTGCACAACGTTGAAGCGACGCCCATGCAAAGTTTGTCAACGAAAGCCACGCGTTCTAATTTACATTGATCAAATGCACACACTGACTGGAGCCCTCAATTTTAAAATCTGATCTACAAAGAACGGCAACTCCTCCATAGCCTTGCATCAGTCGGTCCGCGCGAAGTTAAAGTGTAACCAGGAAAGTTGACGTATCGTGAGGGGATTTCAGGTTTTAACCAAGTTTTCATAAAGAACGCAAACATCAACAGTCCAAAAAAGTAAGGTCGTGCCGCGCGAACAGTGTTTTATGCTTCAGCGACTGATGTTTTAAAGCTGCAAAACACATTCTCCCACGTTCCCCCGCTGCCCCCTGTTGCGCTCTCACACGCTGTGCGCCAGTTCCGCTCTCTTCCGCGAGCCGGCCCCGTCCGCCGCGCCGAGTCCTTCCTGCCGCGCGCCGGGCCGCCGCCAGATGGCAGCAGCAGTTCGGCGTCCCACGCCTGCGCGGACGCAAGCTGGCCTCCCAACCGCAGAAGCGGTGAGGGCCGTCCGATGACGTCACGGCTAGAGCTGCGGGATGTCCGTCCCTTGTCATCGTGCCGGGGTTGGATGGTGGCCGGAACTGTCGCCGAAGCGATGAGGCGGACGAAGATCAGGAGCAGCACCAGGCGTAGAAGGTCCCGATCCATTCCGTAGATATCAGGAGAACGCTGGGTCGCGCAGCTCAGCTGGTCCCGCCCGGCTCAGCGAGGTTCCACGGGCGACCGAGCGAGAAAACAACCACTCTTGTCTGGTCAGCTGAGCACCGACCCCGTTCAGAGGTCAGGGCCAGAGCCGGGTCTGGCTCAAGGTCAACCAGTCAGCCGACTCAGCTGGCCGACCCAAACAAAGCAGCGGTGGGCGGAACAGCCAAAACCGGACGGAAAACTCTCTTGATCTCAGCCAACACAGTCCCAGCGATCTCACGATCATCCACGATGGTTCAGGACCAGGTTCGTGAGTACCCGCAACTGCCACATCTCACACACACACTCCACTCTCAAACGAGAAAGAACGTCAGGCTGGTGCCCAACGCTCGCAGGTAAGGTAGCCGAGCGGCCAGCGCGCTCGCACGTCCGATCGCGCGCCGCGCGCTGACCAACTGATGATATATAATAGAAGAGAAGCTCACTGTAATAGGCATATGTGCCTCACTGTGAATATGTCGAATGAGTACTTTTCCATTGGAAAGTGCTTGTAATAGCATGCGCTTTTGTGTACGTATTCTGAAATTCAATTAAATAGGTCAATGAAAATGATGCAAACCTTTTATTACCGATGTCCGATACGAGCTGAATGTTTTATGTTGTGTTATTTTGCCTATTATGTGTGTCTGAAGATGTTAATCGAGATGTTAACGAAACTTTACCTGACAATATATGCACTATCATTCATGAGTTTAATCAAGATGACCGGAAAACTATTCAAAGCCTGCAAAAACTTCGGAATAGAAACTAACGAATGCACGCCTATGCTCAAAATTTACAGAAACTTGTATTACAGAGAACCTGCTCCAAAGTTCACTAATATATATATATATATAATATATATGGATGGATGGGATTGATCATTGTTTGAATTGTGTACTATAAAATGAGCTACGCTACAATATTACGGTATTAGTCGAAATAATGAGTAGTATAGTACCCACACATCGTCACAGGTCACAATCGAAACCCTCGCCGACGTTTTTTTCGTGCGTGGTACGTACAATACTACAGGAGTATTGCTAGATTCCACTCTTGTTCACTGGGCACGTACTGAGGTGTGTCAATGCACTCGCCACTGAGCACTTCATTGTCATCGACGCTGCGCTACTGCAGATGCACCGAGGCCATATGGGACAAATACATTATCGTTGGTCGATACTCGATGGAAACTTCATCTCTGCATGTTGGTGATAGATATAATTGCTATTTCCCTTGACGCTCGGCATTAAAGTAACTTTATAGATACAAACTTGCCAAAGTTTCGTAGCGAGCAATCATAGTTGCTCGGCACAGGTGTTAAGGCTCAGTGCAGTTGAACAACGTAGGTATCTATAATTTGCTTGAGTTTGGTTATATCATTTAGAACTTAAAGGTAAAAAGCATTTACACATGGTACTGCACAACGCGTGTTTGCATTCATTTTCGTCTAACAAAATACAAATAGGTTTATTTCCATTAACGAATTTTCCATCCATGAAAGTAAGAACCAAACATTTGAAACGGGATAAGCAAATTGCATGTAAACATGCATTGATTTGAGTGCCATTAATTTCCAATGAAGAAACTCCTTTTGCGTTATAAGTTACATGTGCTTGTGCGTACGTTCCAAAAATCATACTTTGTGTCTATGCCGATCGGTCTTGAAATTTCCTTTATCTGAAGTTTATAAGGAGACGTCAGGTATATTTGTTGTATTATTAATATGGATCCTTGAGTCTGTGATTCAGGTGTCTGAAGCCCGACAACAACCTATTATAATAATATTCAAAGGGAGTATGCATACTGTTTTAGAATGTCATAGATATTTTGCCTACGGTAAGAAACTATTGGTTTGAGTGTTGGATACGATAAAATCACATTTTTAGCCCCTTTAATTAATTTGTACTTGCATTATGTTACTTTATTTCGCTATCGTTAAACCGATCGTCACCAAAATCGGAGGAAAGAAGACGCTATTTAAAACGGTGCACCTAAAGAAACATACGAACAAGGTTACCCAACCGTTGAAAGGCGAAACTGTTTGTCCAAAGCTATGTTCTGCAGCTGCTTATTATGAAACGCTCCGAGCTTTTTTCGAATGCTGATTGGCAGGTGCTAATGAATGTGCTCAAAGTTTTATATCGGATATTTTGATAATAAGTGGCAATGTCTCTTTAGTAGTGGCAAGACATTTGGGTTCTTACATGATAAATTTTTGGATTTCCAGCCAGTTCTCATCCAAATTGTTTTGTTTCTAAAGAACATATGCGTCTAGAGTCCATTCGTTCAGTTAAGTTAACCGCCATATTAGTTACTCAATCTGGCAGCCTCACGGATCACAGGTCTGCCTTCGCATGGCGCATTAATGCGCTAGAAACAATTCGCTGGAGGCGAGTCCATTATGAGTCAATGGAAGGTCTATTTTTTAAACGACCAATAGCGTGCCCGAGATGAAAACATTTCAAGATGTTCTGAAAAATGTCAGTAGGTAAAGATTTGGCAACCTAATTATCCTATACAAAATTATCTTGCTAATTACCACCAAACCGCAGTTTTGTAACATACTAGCCGCTTTCACGATGGATTATTTTGCGCAAAATGTTTTAAAACATCTTAAGATGTTTTGAAATTTTTAAGTATGAAAAGTCTTAGCATAAGATATATTCAAAGAATGTAAGTTACTGATTTAGGCGATATTATCATTATTCAAGAGTTATGGAAACATGAAATGGCTCATTACAAGATTATGATACAAAATTGTCCGTTTCTAAAGAACATATGCGTCTAGTGTTCATTCGTTCAGTTAAGCNAAATGTCTGACTCTTGACTCGACTCTGAGTCGTTTACAAGTCTGACATGATGATCTGCATGCTATTTTGAATTTTGGATGCGTCGATACAATTAATTTGAATTATGATTAAGTAATCAATAAAAATATACGGCTATTCGATTTAAGGTTTTACATGATTCAATTTATGCGAATCATTTCTTGCATGTATGATATCCATAAATTGAGTGTGTCATTTGTGTATTCTAGTCATGTATACCGCTGCCACGTAATAAGCAAATAAGTCATTGTCAGAATCTCCTCATTGTGGCCTTTTTTGGATCACGCAGCAACCCCCTGCTTTCCAGGTGGAGGCATGCCTCACTGTGTCCATTGCGACTACGCTTGTCTGGGACAGGGTCGTCTGGACAAACACTTGAAGCAGCTTCACAGCCACATCGGCAGGGACGGCAGACACAAGTGTGAGTGGTGCGAGTACTCCACAGATCAGATGACTCACATCAGACGACATCGCTTTATACACACGGGAGAGCGGCCGCACCGCTGTGACGACTGCGGCAAGGAGTTTACACAGCAGGGTAATCTGACGCGTCACCTTCGTACACACACCGGTTTGAGGCCGTACGGATGTGACGTCTGCGGCAATGTGTTCGTTAGCCGGGGAGACCTCACCAGACACATTAAGACTCACACGGGAGAGCGGGCGTACGGCTGCTCCTTCTGCCGGGCCCGGTTCGCTGCACGATCAGACCTCACTACACACATGCGGACTCACACGGGGGAGCGGCCGCACGGCTGCTCCTCCTGCCCGGCCCGGTTCGTTTTACGGTCGCACCTCACCTCACACATGCGGACTCACACGGGGGAGCGGCCTTACGGCTGCTCCTCCTGCCCGGCCCGGTTTGCTACACGGTCAAACCTCACCGTACACATGCGGACTCACACGGGGGAGCGGCCTTACGGCTGCTCCTCCTGCCCGGCCCGGTTTGCTACACGGTCAAACCTCACTACACACATGCGGACTCACACGGGGGAGCGGCCTTACGGCTGCTCCTCCTGCCCGGCCCGGTTTGCTACACGGTCGCACCTCACCTCACACATGCGTACTCACACGGGGAGCGGCCTTACGGCTGCTCCTCCTGCCCAGCCCGTTTCTCGTATCAGTCGGCCATAAAGCAGGTCATTCGCCACCACACACACGAATGCTAACACAGATGTGACCGGTGTGGTAAAGGCTTTATGACATTCATCATACTTCAGAAGCATGCATTGAAGGGTGTCCGGACACTTTGGCGAATGTCATTTTGGCGAATGCATATTTTCGAAAGACACTTTGACGACATGTCTTTTTGACATGTTAATATGCTGAATGCTAAATGGTGAATGTACTTTTGTCGAAATGTTTTTTTTTCCGAATGTAAAAATGTCGAAATGTTTTGCCGTCATTGAAAAGTCGAAATATCATTTTGTCCGACATGTGAAAAGTGGAAAATGCTTTTGTGAACGAAATGTGTTTTGAGCGATTGTAAAAGATCGAACTGTAATTTGACGAATGTGATTTTGACGACATGTGAAAAGTCGACATGTCCTTTTTGCCGGAATTGTGAATTTTGACCGACGATGTGGATGAAATGTCATTTTGACGAAATGTCATTTTGAGCTGTGAAAAGTCGAAATGTTTTTTTGCCGAAATGTGATTTTGACGACAATGTCGAAAAAGTCTTTTTGGCGACATGTGAAAAGTTGCTGAAATGTCATTTTGACCGACATGTGAAAAAGTCGAAATGTCCTTTTTGACGAATGTCATTTTTCTAGCTCTGATACTTTCTGAGATCTCGGGGGGCGGCACTTACGTCCCCCTCCTCCAGTGCAGGTTAATGGCATACCTCTCTTCAGTGCGTGTGTTAACTCTGTGATATTCGGTGTCTCGAGAATCTCTAGACTTGCCGCCTGCTGACAGGAATCGGCGCGCGTATATTAAAATTTAAAGCTCCGATAAGTGAAGACCCAGAAAAAGCAACAGCTTATCTGATGTTTTGCAAGATGTCAACCAGGGGGGCAAAGGGGGGACATGACCTCCCATTCGGTCGACTTTCACACTATAAGATTATCTGCGTCGTCCCTGTTGGCAACTTTTTAGGGATGGAGCACTACAAAACATAGTAGCTTAAGTCCTGGGTAATATATTTTTTGCACCTTTACCGAA
>VOPJ01010339.1:0-11513 GCA_014673585.1 Semibalanus balanoides | reverse complement strand
TACACCTTTTCTTAATGCGAGGTGGCATCTGTTCAGTTCGATTCGGCATTTCTCATTTAAAACGACAGCACAGCATGACATACTGTTTGACATATATGCATCTCACATCGGCGTAACACACTTCCACGGCAAAGAGCATTACAAATCTGTTACAAATTGACAGTGCACCGTGCACTGTCAATGTTTAATGCCCTTTGCCGCGGGAGTGTGTTACGTCGATGTGAAATGCATTGATGTCAAACGGTATGTCATGCTGTCGTTTTAAATGAGAAATGCCGAATTGAGCTGAACAGATGCCGCCTCGCATTAAGAAAAGGTGTACAACAATAAAACGCAATGCCTGAATCTGTCCCTGTCCCTCTGCACAGTGTGCACGTCTGAGAAGACCCTGGACAAGCCAAAAGGGCCCCCGAGCGGGTCAGAGGGACACGTCAAATGGGCACCTAGCCAGCACAGAGAGGCCCCTGGGCAGGTTGGAGAAGCCTCTGAGCATGTCGGCAGGGCAACAAAGCAGCCAGTGCAGTCCGTTGCCAGGTCTTAAGGGCCCCTGAGCAGGCTGGAGGGGCCCTGGAAGTGGACAGACCAGAAGGCCCCTGGGAAGTTCAAAGGGCCTCTGTGCAGGTCAGAGGGGCCCATTGCCAAACCGAAAAGGATCCTGGGTGGGTCAGAAGGGCCCCTAGGAACAGTTAATATGCCGAATGGGCCCCTAGCCAGCACGGAGGGGCCTAGGGCAGGTCGAAGGGCCCTTTGAGCATGTCGGCAAGGCGACAAAACAGAAAGCGCAGTCTCTTGCCAAATCGGAAGGGCCCCTTAAAATGCTGGGGGCCCTTAAACAGACCAGAGGGCCTTTGGGAAGTTCAAAGGGCCTCTGTTCATATCAGAGGGGCCCCTGACCAGACCGAAAGGGCCCTAAGCAGGTCAAAGGGCCCATGCTTACATCGAATGGGCTTCTAGCCAGCACAGAGGGACCACTGGGCAGCCCTAGTAGCACAGTTACTTTCACGACGTCGTGACAACGTTTTCACGACGTAATTATGTCGTATGAACGTTGTCATGACGTTGTCAACGTTGCTATAACCTTGTGACAACGTTGTGTGCTACTAGGGAGGTCGCAGAGGCCCCTGAGCATGTCGGTAGGACGAAAAAGCAGCTAGTGCAGTCCCTGGACAGCTCGGAAGAGCCCCTGAACAGGCTGTAGGCCCCTGGACAGACCAGAGTGTCCCTGGAAAGCTCAAAGGTTCTCTGCGCAAATCGAAGGGGCCCTTGCCAGACCTGAAGGATGCCTGGGCGGGTAAGAAGGGCCTCTGAACATGCCAAATTAGCCCCTCGCCAGCACGGAGGGTCCCCAGGGCAGGTCGAAGGAACCCTTGAGCAATGAACATGTCGGCAGGGCGACAAAGCAACCAGTGCAGTCCAACCAGAAGCGTCACCGGGCAGATCGGAGGGGCTCCTGGGCAAGTCAGAGGGACCCCTGGGTAGACTGAAAGGGTCCCTGGGCCGGTCGGAAGGGCCCTTTAACATGCCGGATGAGTTCCTAGCGAGACTAGATGGGACCCTGGACAGGACAGGTAGTAGGGGCCCCTTGACACACAAGAGGGGCTTGAATTGTGTTCAGATCAGACCCCAGTCAATGCCGGGTTAAGCTCTGACGCCTTTGTTCCTTTCGCTTCTCGTATTGATAAGTCAGAATCCATTTTTCGTGAGCTCCCAAAAAACTGCAAGTAAAACTTCTGGAAATGGAGAAGATTTATGAAGTTTGACAGCAAATTGTTATCAAAGCAAATCTGGTTGAATGTTACCGCAGCATTGGCTTTAATTAAAGCTTCCTAACTAAAGCTTTAATTAAGGCCTCTATCTTTCGGATACCTCTTTTTTAGGCGTCATTTTTTTATCCGTCTCTTTTTTAAACAGACGTATCCGAAAGCTAGAAGTTACTAAGGGAAAGCTTTAATTAGAGCCAATGCTGCGGTAACATGCAACCAGATTTGCTATGAAGAAAATTGCAGCATGTTTGTTTTTTTTTTCCAGAAAGTTTATCCAACCAAAAGAATAGACATTTCCAAATAGTTGGCTTCTGCTTTAATAGATAGAGCCTGTCAGGCACGCAGCCAGGATTTCGCCCAGGGAAGAAGGGTCGCCTCGAAAGAGCCGCTTCCCGAGGTTTTAAAGGGCCCCTTCCCGAGCGTTGAAATTAAGGGGCTCCTTCCCAAGCGTTGAAAGGGCCAAAACAAAACAGATGAAAATGCACGTTACAAGGATAGATAATTCAGTTTGACAGGTATGGCATGAACCATACCATACCAACTTTTAGGAGCTGCAGCTAGCAAACTGCCATACCAACTTTGGAACCAGCGACACCAATTCGGAATCAGCCATACAAACTTCGAATAATTTTTAGGCCCAAGACTTTGAACACTGAAGTCAATTGTGCCACGGAACGGCGCGACAAATTCGAGTCTTATGCCCTGAATATGCATTCTTATCAATTCGTCGCATTGCGTATGGTGCGGAACTCTATTTTTTGCGTTTAAGAGTGCGGTAAAAAAGTGCTAAGGCCAACTATTTTGCACACTCATAAATGAAACATGCATCAGAACACATCAATGAGCCGAGAAACGGCAGTTTTATTAACCGACATATAATATTATTTGTAGTTAAATTGAGCCGCGGAGAGGCGCGATTTTTACAGTTTTATTCCCTGAACTGGACAACTGCATTCTTACTTTTGACAGGTCCAGGGGCCCTTCAGATCGACTATTGGCCCCTTCGACCTTTTCAGTGCCCTTCCACCCTGTTCAGGGACTCATCTGAGATCCGCAAAAAGACATGATGTGGAGTGAGAGATGTATATTAAATACAAAAAGGAGGACTTCCTCCACAATAAAATATTGAAATCGGAGCTTTCAGATGTTACCGAATATCCCTTATTCGCTGAGGAAGGATGTTACAATATACCCGAAAGCTCCGATTTAAATATTTGTATTGTAGAGTAAGTCCTCTTTGTATTTAATCGTCATCTGGGACTTCTACGTGCTTTGGGTCCTTCCAGTCTGACCAAAGACTCCTCTGACCATCCGAGAAGCCCTTCTTGTGTGTCAAGGGTTAGAGGCCCATTCGGCCTGTTCAGTGATCAGAGGTCCTTCAGATCTGGCCAGGGACTGCACTAGCTGTTTTGTCTCCCTGCAAACATGCTCAAGGGGCCCTCCGACCTGCCTTGGGCCCCTCCGTGCTGGCTATTCATTTGACGTGTTCAGGGGCCCTCTGATCTGCTCAGAGGCCCTTTTGGTCTGATTAGGGCCACCTGTGACCTACACAGAGGCCCTTTGAGCTCCCCAAGGGGCCCTCTGGTCTGCCCAAGGGCCCTCCAGCCTTATAAGGGGCCCCTCCGACATGTCAAGGGACTGCGCTGGCTGTTTTGTCGCCTTACCGACATGCTCAGAGGTCCCTTCGACCTGCCCTGGGGCCCATCCATGCTGGCTAGGGGCCCATTCGGCATGTTCAGGGGCCCTTTTAACCCTTTCATAGGTCCTTTCGGTCTGGCCAGGATACCCTCTGACATGCACAGGGCTCTTTTGAACGTCCAAGGGGGCCTTCTGGTCTTTCAGAGGGCTCTCAAGACCACGCTTTGCTTGGTCTTCCGACACGCTTGGTCTTTCGCTTGGTCATGCGCATGGAGAAGGGTATGCCACTAACGCACACTGGAGGGGGAGGCATTTAAGTGCCCCCTGAGATCTCAGAAAGTATGACAGATAGAACGTTCAAACTAACAGGGTAGGTAGGTGCTGTAATGATCTACAATCTCTAAAATTGTGATGACCTTAGGTAGGGTACTGGACAACTTGACCTTAAAGGTCAAACGAGGTCACGAAGGTCAAATCGGGCTAAATGTCACCATTTGGGGGATTTGGCCTCTGTGACGTCACAGGTCAACAGCAATGTGTCTGAAGTTCTGTTTGGAGATGAAAATTGACATTGACTACCAAATGGCATTTGAATCGTCCCGATCTGACTGTTGGTTCCGAAGATATCGCTTCGCCGACCTCGATTGGCCTGGCCGCATTTTGGAATTCAAATCCATATAACTAAAAAATGTACGGACCGATTTCGATTTTTTTACATCAAACGAACTGCTATTGTGTTGTCGTAAATGTCGCACAATTATCACTGCCCTGCACTGCTTTATTTTTGAGATATTAACGAAAAACATGTGGGGGGCACAAAAGTGTACCCCTCCAGTGCGCGTGTTAAAGAGCTCATGATACCGCACTTCGCGTGGTCTCATCGGCCCTTTTTGGCGCTGCGCGCGACAAAAAAGCCCCCTGGCCTCATGGGGGGCCTCCCCCGCTGCCACCCCCTTCCTTGGCTACGTGCCTGGTACCTGAATATCAGGTTAAGACAATTTTATCCTATTTGAAATTTCGAATATTTCAATGAATCAGCTTCGAAGACATCCTGACAATAAGTTGATGCTCCGTGGTCCAACACGCAAGAATGATCATTGGTCAAGGCAACAGCACATTGTTGCGGCTGGTGTCACATAAGATGTGTTCTTACACGGTATGCGGCTGACTTGCAAGGACGCAGGAACCGGGGGGGGGGCAGGGGGAGGGCAGCGGTCCCCCAACTTTTTTCAAGGAGGGGCGTCGCCCCCCAAACTTTTCTGAGGATCGATTTCTTCCGCTAACAGTTTTCTGATTAATAAAATAGTTGAAAAGAAATCACATCAATGTGGAAGATAAAAAGTACTTGTTCATTTGATAAAATGCTTGAAATTTATAGGCAGGGATCTAGTTATGATTGCTTTCCTTGTCAAATTGTGAGGCTGTTTAGCCATTTTAAGGATAGTCTAAACTGAATTAGGTGAAAACTCAGATAATTGGGTTAGGATATATGACCAGCACCGTAGACGTCAACACATTAGTTCCAAACGATCCAAACCCATATGGAGACTTTAATTACGTCAGCAATTTTAGAGTTTTACACTTCGTGATAACACCTACGATTGTAATGACGATGTAGATTTTGCCACCCATGCATACTTGTTTCTCATTTTTTAAAAACATCTTTACGCCCAACAATTGTGTTCAATTTTGAAGCAAAAAGCACAAGTTTGAAATTTGGTGTTTAAACCTCAAAGTTTTACAAATTGATCAAGCCATTTTAACGAAAATTATATTTCCTTTCTTTTCACGTATTTTCTGCTAGCACTGACTTAAATTCGATTTTCCACGATTTTTATATTATTTATATTTTTCAGGAGGATTATCACGCCCTTAAATATTCACGACCAATTATACAACTGTGTTTCCATAAACTTTGATAATGACTAAATCTTAACCTAAGACATAAATTTAAAGGGAGCTCTTTTATATGGATGCCCTTAAAAATTCAAGGGCACGGTGCCTAGTCCTCTCTCTCTGGATAGACCCTGGTGCGCGCAGTTACTCCGTTCGAAATGCTGCGTCTTTCTCGTGGTGGATTACGTCAGTGATCTATGACAGTCACACATATTCCTCTTGTAATGTTATGTGACGCATTAACCTACCTGCAAAAGGACTAGGTAGCCGATTTGTGTTAAGTGACTCTACAGGTCAGCGGGTACGCCGAGGTACCAGCAAAATTGTCTTAATCTCGATAAATATAGTTAAAATAATGTGACACACCCTAATGTGTATAAAGTTCAACCATCAATATAATAGAGAGACGTGTCTCGACGAGACACGTTTCCCAATTATAGCCATATGACATTATTGGGTTACCACTAAAGACCTTTGACCTGAGGTCGAATTTCTAGTTGACTAACGTGTGCTGGTGAATACGATTTAAAGCGCCTTTGTGAGCGACCAACACGATGGCGTCACAATCTGTATAGCCTTCCTTTATTAGGTAAAAGTTACTAGTGAAAAACTGATTTGCAAAGACCTTTTGATTCTTTGATGGATCTCAGGGAGACCTAAAACTAACAAATTAAACTAAAAAACTAAAAAACTTAACTACGTTATTGACCTGAAATAAAAATTAGAGGACACGTTGGCGATCGCTTTTTCAGAGCTTCCAATCGCTTTCCTTTTGTTCCTATAGCTATTCATAGTTCGTGAGATCATTTGGGAGAGGATTCTGGGCAAAAGCCTGAAAGTGGAAAATTGACTTTTGATGACCTTCTCCCAGCTAACAAATTTGACGTTGTCCGCTACGTTTCAAAGTTTTGCAACAAAATCACAACGTTGTGATTAAGTGTATTTTTGTATGATCCCAGAGAACGTTGTCACAACGTTACCTTGTAAGTCAAAACGTTAAGCAACGTGCTACAAACGTAGGGACCTTTTGACAAGCTTGCTAGTGATTCGTGGGTCGCTTATAATCTTTAAGTAGATGCTGAAATGCTCAATTTGATATTGTACTACATTGCGAGCTGTTCGTCCCAAGTATACTTAGAAACAAGTTGCATGACTACGGTAACGAATACAAACGTTTGCTGTACCGCTTGAACAGCGACGTTTAAAACAACTTTTTCCTCGCAATTCACGACGTTTTCTCGAAACCGTTTGCCAAACGTTTGAAATTCCAATTTTATTTTTTAAACGTTTCAGGCATGAGCCAGGTTGCTTCAGGAAAAAAATCGTCGGGAAAAAATCACGTTTTTTGCTCTCATCAGCATTATGCTGCATGACCGGGGGCGGGGGGTTGGGGTCGGGTTTTCAAAAATCTTCATTTATTAGTGTGAAATCCCATTTTGCTCACTCAACCATACAAACCATTGATGCGACCGGGGGGCAGGGGGGGGGGGGGTGGTCGGCTTTTCAGATTAATTCTCATTCTATCTAGTGTGAATTGTATTATCGCTCAGGGGGGGGGGGACAATGGTACTGTTACCTGGGTGGGATCGAATATTGGACATGTTAAAAGAAATTACCGCAATAGTTTTCCAATACTTTCGACGAGCTTTTGATGGTGTTCCCTTCCCCGGCCGGCGAAGGTGGCGCCGAGCACCGGCACGGCGGGAGTTACTACCGTATAAGCAGTCCAAAACAGGTACCTATGATTATCATGATCCGACACTTGTAAGTATCCTTAGTCTTGTATAAATCATCAGGCTAAGACTCAGATGATTGGATGATATTAAATGCGGGTCAAAAGTTCATCCGATGGTCACGTGAGGTCAACTGCTGATTACGGTCTCAGGCGTTGTACTTCAGTTATTGGCTATTTTTTTGGTTCAAGATCTAGAGCCGTAAAAAAGTTAAAGCCGATATTATTTCAAAATAACTCAAAGTGTTTTAAAGCAAAAAACCGCAAATGCATTTATATCCACGGTACCGGTATAGCCGTTCGAAAGTCTCGATTTTTGGTCTTTTGCGATTCATTTAATTGTCAATCAGTTTATATTGGTGATCAATTCAAGTTTTCCACACGTCAAATCTCGTAAAGTTTCGTCATATTTTGCTATCTGAACATGTTTCTATTTGATATAATTCATGTTTAAGGCCTCAGTTGAGAATTTCGGAATATTAAAAAATCAAAAATTTTCGAAGTGTAATCATAAATTCTCAAAATCCTGGTTGCAGCATATTGAATAGCCGCGTTATTTTCAGTCAATTTAAAGGTCTTCAAAATATTGTAGTGGCGACGTTAGTTGGCGTAAATATTAATACATTAAACCAAAAGTAGGACTAGTAGTTCAAATCGGGCAGATTCTGAAGTGAGGCAGGATTTCCGGCTGAGTACTCGTTGGCAGGCTAAAATCCTGCCCCCCCCCCCAACTTGAACATACTTTTTGCGTTCCTGCTGACTAGTGCCTGAGCCCTGTCCTGGCGGTCCAGCTGAGCACGAATACCGGCTATCCTGTTGGTAGTAGCGCCCTGCTGCTGTAGCACGGTGTCGATACGGCTGGAGAGGGCACCCTGCGACGCCACGACGGCGTCAAGCCGACTGGATGACTCAGTGTGGTGCTGTTGTATAACGTCAAGCTGGCTCAACGTATCTTGAAAAGTGTCAAGCCGACTGGATGACTCATTTTGATGCTGTTGTATAACGTCAAGCTGGCTCAAAGTATTTTGATGCGCATCAAGCCGACTGGATGACTCAGTCTGGTGCTGTTGTATCGTGTCAAGCCGACTGGATGACTCAGTCTGGTGCTGCTCCATGGCATCAAACCGCTCTGCCATGCTGCTGTGAGCCTCTTCCAGGTTAAGCTGTGAATCACGAATGGCCGCTACACTCGTTTCGATGCTGGCCAGGGTTTTGGCCATCTCTGCCAGTGCCTCCGCTGTGAGTGCACGAGCTGTGGTTTGGTAGAAGACGGTCAGCTCTGCTATCACCTGAGCTAGCGTCACGCTGGCCGGTGACCCGCCCGTCGAGCGACCGGCGTCGGATGCATCAGCCGAGGTCGCCGGCTGGAGGATGCTCGAGCTGCTAAAGGCGACTCCAGGCACAGTCGGCGACGGGCCACAGCGTGCCGAACCGAACACGACACAGACGATCAGCAACACGGGCAGCATGGCGGCCGGCTGTTTCGGGCACTGCAGCGGTCGCGACACGACTGGAGCACGGGCGGCAGGCTGTGTCAGGCGCAGCAGTGCTGTTGGCGGTCACGACACGACTGGAGCACGGGCGGCCGGCTGATGATATCAGTAGCTATGTCGTGTTTATCAGAATGGTTCGGGGGCCGGATTGGAAACTCCCAGACTCTGAGAAGCTGTGTGCCTGTGTTTATCGACAGACAGGGGACGGTGGCGCCGTGTCACATATCTTGAGATCAACGCTGGCAAGGGCAACCCGGCCAATGTAAACAATGGACATGATTTGCAACGCTATAACACAAACACAAACGCGAACCTGTTGAATAACTGACACAACACTGGAGAACTACGACTTAATACCACTGCCGTATGCAGGATTTTTTTTTTTTTTTTTTTTGGGGGGTGGGGGAATCGGTGGGAGGAACGCACACCCTATTCGAAGTGGTTATGTGAATTTGTCGCTCTAGTAGATTAGTGGCAACGCATAAAACAACACCAACACATCCACACACACAAGCACACACACACAACACACCACACAGCCCCACACACACACACACGACAAACCTACACACACACACACACACACACAACACACATATATATAGTTATAATATATATATATATATATATATATATATATATATTATATTACTCGGGATACTATAATACTTCACAGGGCGTGTTTGGATAATTTTGGCACTTTAATGAAAATGAGGAAAAAGTCCAATATCTCAGTCAAAAATGAACGTAGGTATTTCAAAAATGTAAACTGCAGTCATAAGCTCATCTCTCGCAGCGTCCGCCTCACTAAGAAAACATCTTCAGCATCCACCACTGCCTCCAGACGGATCCTGAACATGCTTCACTTTGCATTCACAGAGCCCTAGACAGATAGCAGAACACCATGCTCACCCTAGCGATGAGCTCGGCCTTGGTGTTGCAGGTGGTGCGGTTTTTGTCTTTCTCAGCTGCGCCACACACGTATTCGTCGATGAGATTGCAGTCTGGCGAGTTAGAGGCCAATACGTTCGGACTGGTGGAGTCGAAGAATTATCCGACAGACACTTCTGGTTCTTCCCCGAGGTGTGACACGTCGCAGATTCCCTTTGTCACACGTAGAGACGTCCCGCGGCCATCCTCTCCACCCAGGGCTTCACCACCGTGCTGAGTGGCTCCATGCAGCCGTCTGAGTTGAGCCATAGAACCTCCTCGAAAACCGAATTCCCCTTTCCAGGGTCCTTCAGCACCTTCTTCTGCAGTTTCTTGGTGAATGCCGACGACTGGGCACAGTCAGAACGCTTGCTGTGCTCCTCCCGGATAGCCAGACCTCTCACCTCTCCGTCACAAGTGTTAGTTATAGATATCTTGTCACAAGACTCACAAGTCCCCAACTCCCGTCTGACGGCCTTCACGGTGTTAAACACGCATTGAGTTGCAGCCATGATCTCCGGATTTTGGAAACCGGTGCGAATCACCATGATGCAAGTCACCTTCTTCCAATTTTTTGATGGGTTCCGATTGTCCATGGTCAAAAACTTCTTCAATCTTCACCACCAACGCGGAACAGGATGTCCTTTCTAATTAACTTTACAGATCGCGATTATTCAAATTGGTTCTAAAATGAGAGAACAAAAAACTGTCAAATTTATCCCGAACACCCTGTATACAGGGACGTGGGAACCGGGGGGGGTGGTAGAGGGGGCAACTTGCCCCGCCCCCCAACAACTTGGAGCCTGGGGGGGGGGGGGGTGACGCCCTCCACACTTTTTACAACGATTCACTCCTTTCTCTGTATTACGAAGCACATACTTTCCACATACTTTCGCACGTTGCAGAAAGGACGAGTAAATAAATGTAAAAAAGTGAGGGAAAAGTAAATGTTTATGACATATGGAAGCTGAGTATGGTCAGAAATGGCGCGACTTTGACTATTGTGCACAACACAGGGACGTGGGAAGTTCCCACTGGGAACCGTGGGGGCAGTGGGGGCAACTCGCCCCCTCAACTTGAGAGCTAGGTGTCGGCCCTCCCCCGTCTTTTACCATGATCTTGTAATTTAACTCTGAATTAGATCAACGGCAGTAGCCCTTCTCACGATGGATTATTTTGCGCGAGATGTTTTAAAACATTTCAAAATGTTTTAAAATGTTTTAGTAGTAGCCGTTTTCACGATAGACAAATTTGTGAAAAAAGTCGCCCTACAGGACCGTAGGGCGAGGGTTAAAACATTTCTCGCAAATTTGTCCATCGTGAAAACGGCTACTACACCTTTTTGCAATCGTATTTCACCAATGAACAAAACTATTTTAAACACTTTGCATATACCTAGAGGGCACCACTTCTTGCCGTTTCACCATAAACATTTACTATTCGCCATAACTGTTAGTCGGCATTCCATTACAACTTGTCATTGAGCAAAACTTTCAATAATCTCCAAAGCAGATCGGCATTGGGTGAAATAAATCGCAGTGAAAGTTGTGCAGACCGACGAGCAGATATTTTAATCGTCCATCTATTTCCGTCAACGCTCAAAAGCTGTACTCGTATAATAGCGAAGTGACTATTTTTTTGACCATAGTCAAAATCATGTTGAATTATCAAACAGTTTTGCAGAATGAGTAATCTAGTGACTTGTAGTGTTCAAACAGTTTTGCTTATCTGTTAAATTCGGGCGCCAGCAGCCGATCTGTTTTGTCGAATGATGATTGCTGAAATTGTCATTCAAACAGTTATGCTGAATGGTCAAATGCGAGTGCAAAAAGGTGTACTAAAACATTTGAAAACATTTTAAAATGCTTTGAACATTTCGCGCAAAATAATCCATCGTAAAAACGGCTATTGTCTACGAAAACGTGCTTATGTTTTGTAGAACAAAGGTGAAGTTTCAATCAAAACTCAAATAAAGTAAATTAAACTGCAATGAATTTAGAACTGGTTTTGCATCTTTCCATCTAAACAGTGGCACCGCACATTTGACCATCGTAGCATGGA
>VOPJ01010338.1:183503-193799 GCA_014673585.1 Semibalanus balanoides | reverse complement strand
TGTCCACTTAGATTAAACCAAAGTAGATAAAACTCTTACCCACAACGTTTTGAACCACGCTGGATCGAATGGTGAAGATACTGCTCAAATCGTTCCCATAGGTTCGGAGCAAAATGTTGTCTGGAACGGTTTTTGGTGGTTTGAGTGGTTTTGGTCCAATTTGGTCCACTCAGATTAGACCAAAGTGTATACAATTATTAACGGCACCGTCTTAGACCACGCGAGATCAAATGGTGAAGACCCCATACAAGGCCATCTCAGGCCGACCATCCCCCTCAGGCCGTCAGAGGGCCCCTTAAGGCGCCCTCATGCCGACTGACGGTCCCTCAGGCCGACCAAGGACCACCTTAAGCTGATCGAGGGCTCAATCAGGCGGCCAGAGGGCCCCTCAGGCTACCAGAGAGCCCCACATGCCGACCTAGGGCCCCTCAGGCCTACATAGACCCCCTGAGGCCGACTGAGGTCGCCCCTCAGGCCGATAGAAGGACCCGTCGGGTCGATAAAAAGGGCCTCTTAAGCTGGCGGAGGGACCCCTCAGGCTACCACAGGGTCACTCAGGCCACCAGAGGGCCACCCAGGCCGACAGAGGGCCCCTTCAGGCTGACAGAGGGCCCCGTCTGGTAGAAAGGGCCTTCAAACTGGCAGAGGAAACCTCAGGCCACCAGAGAGCCCCTCATTCACACATTGGGCCCTCAGACTACAGAGGGCCCCTCATGCCGACAGGGGACCCCTCAGACCGATAGACAGACCCTAAAACTGACAAAGGATGCCTCAGGCCGATCAAGGGCACTCTCATGCCGACCGAGAGCCTCCTCAGCCTTATAGAGGGTCCCTCAGACCGACAGAGAGCCCCCTCAGACCTACGGAGGGCCCCTCTGACTAAGAGAGGGACCTCAGACTGACAAAGGGCCCCTTAGACCGACAGAGGGCCCCTTAGACCGACAGAGAGCCCCTCATGCCGACCTAGGGGCCCCTCAGGCCGCCTGAGGTCCCCTTCATACCGTCAGAGGGCCCCTCATGCCGACCGAGGGCCCCCCTCAGGTCGACCGAGGGCTCCCCTCAGGTCGACCGAGGGTCCCTTTGAACCGACCGCGGGCCCCCTTCAGACCAGCAGAGCGCCCCTCATGCCGACTGAGGGGCCCCCTCAGGTCGACTGAGGTCCCCCTTAAGCCGACTGAGGGCCCCCTCAGACTGGTAAAGGTCCACTCAGGCCGACAGAGGGCCCAACGATTCCAAGATGGCCCCTTTCAGACCTGAGATGGGCCCCCTTCAGACCCAATATAGGCCCCTCTGAGCCGCGACGGGGGGGAGGCATTTGCCCCAAATGCCCTCTGGGCCACATGGGACCCATTCCAATCCCATGAGCAAGCCTATGCCCATGCTGAGCCCACGTAGCCCATCTTAAACCCATGTGGTAACCACATAGGTGTGTTATGTGGGTTCTTGCCGCCTGAGGGGGCACTCCGGGCGCCGGAGGGGGCACCCTGGCCGCCTGAGGGGGCACTCTTGCCGGCTGAGGGGGCCCTCTGTTGTCCTGAGGGGACCTCTGGCCGTCTGAGAGCGCACCCTGACCGCCTGAGGGGCACTCTGGTCGCCTGAAGGGGCACTCTGGCCACCTGAGGGGTACTCTGGCCGCCTGAGGGGGCACTCTGGCCGGCTGAAGGGCCCCTCTGTTAACCTTAGGGGACCTCGACATTTTGCAAATATAAGAAATGAAATAGGGGCACCCTCAAAATAAAGTGGACCAAATCCGTCCAGTTTTCAGACTTGGGTATAGGTAAGGGCACTACTGCAATTGATGGCCCCCTCATTGAAGATTTACTGGATCCGCCACTGCCTGTGTGTCAACTGTCGCATTCCAGAAGGGCGCTTCAAGCGGACTTGGGTCTGGAACGCGACTCCAGCGGTGTAACATACCGGCGCATTTGAGAGCCACTGGGCGCATTTTAAGTGCTCATTTACTGAAAAATCGCGGTAACGCCATCATCTCGCAACCGATCAGATGGCCAGAATCGTCACAAAGTAAGTTCACATAACAAATTGGGTGATTATCTTGCATTTCAGCAGCCTTCCGTTGTTAAATATGCACATAGATACCAAAACTAGTTCAAATAGTTGAGTCCGGAAAAAGAGCACAATTATCGTTTTAAGCGCACCAAAAAAACCGCGTCAACAACCAGTCACGTGACTGCGCTTTAACCCTACATTCGCTTCCAGGTAGGGAATACGAATATGACATTTGATTTGTGCAGGGTTATTTACCTTAAAAAAGATCCCATAGCCAGCGAACAGCGACGGACTTGTCCGCCGATGAGCCACCAGAAAGGCGCTAGATGTCGCGCTAGTTTCGCCAGTGCGATAGTGTTTTCGCGAATGTTAAAGAATAGGGAGAACTTTGACCCGCTCGGCGCAGGCTGCGGTTAAGACTGGTAGAAAATTAATGACACAGCATCATTGCCATGTATGTCCAGCATGATCATATCATTGTCTTCCCTTGCGTTGAAAAGAAAAGTTCCTCAATGACACACCCTAATAAACCACCCTAATAAACATCGGTTGAAAAGCATTGAGACTACCATTACACACGATTGTAGGAGGCGCTAGTGTCACTAATACATTTAAATGTAACAGTTCACCTTTAAATGGGGTTTTGAGTTGAGACAGCCAAGAGGTGGCGCATACTCGAAAATGACTCGTATCGCTTTTCACATTTTTCAAAGAAACCTCTTTAATTATTTAATAATTCAGTCATAAAAGATCGGGGCCGGGTATGCCCAGTATACTCTTAAACGCTGATTGGCTAGATGGTGCTGATTTGACGATGGATTAATGAGTAGGTAGATGACGTTAAATTTGAGAAAAAGTGTTTGATAGAAACATATAGTGTTTGTTATATTGGGTTTCGGGCGCGCCCGACAATCTTAAGGTCAATTTTGCGTCCCCATGAAAAACAGTAGAGTGCATGGATTCCTGAACAAGAACATATGTTTCAGTAACCTGCATTCCCTGATGGCAGAGAATTAAACTTTTCGTGAGGATTTAGTCCTGATGTGTGCATGCCTCAAATCGATCTATAAAACGCTCTATGCTCAGCAAAATTCTCAGCGAAAATTGATGTTGCAAATACACATTAGTGATAATTTGTAATCATTAATCTATTGACGTGTGAACTAGTATCATTTGATAAGCTAATTTACTTAAGACTTAACGTAAATCAAATATCGTTTCTGAGACTTGTCCTCTTTTTTTATTTCTCTCAGGTGAACGTTCCTTTAAAAAGGCTCCATAACCGATAATTAACTTTAGTCACATGGCCGACGATTTTTGTAAGGTATTTTCGACATAATCATACTTTGAAACCCATGCGCAAAGGAACTAGGCATTTTCAATAATATTTTATGACACACCCAAAATTACACAGCCAAGTGGTTCAAGCAGTGTTTTGTGGGCCAGTGGCGGGCACGTAGCTAGGATTTCGATTCCAGTCACATCAAGAATTAGTGCTGTAAACATTCCCAGTCCGCGTCTATGGGCGACCACAGCGTCAGGCCAGACTACGCTGCCGTATTTCAACACGGACTTTACCTGTGCCTCATTATTTACTTTTATCTTATTTAGGTATTGTTTAAAGCGAATTTTTCAAGCGGTTTCCGTTGTAGAAACAACATCCCATCTTACTCTTTTGGAGGTCTCAATCGCTAGTGAATATACATGGCCGTGTTTTTCCTAAAAAATGGCATGATGGAAAACACTTTACCGAGTTATTCATGTTCATACCTGCCGCAGTTGTTGTAGAACGAGTGGGCGTTGGATCGTGTGGTTCATCTTTGACCTTCAACATGTTGAGATCAGGCTTCAGGTCCGGTGGATCGTCTGCAACAAGAACACAGAACAAAAGATCGAGGACTAGCACACAAATTGTAGACGCAATCTCGATGTCAGATGGACACGGCTGGGTCACCTGTCAACATGTAGTCTGCTCTGTTCCAGTTATGATTCACCCAACCACAAGGATGACGAAGACTTTCAAGCAATCGTACAAATATCGGGTAACACCAGGAGCCGAACGTCAAAGCAAAGTAGCCACGATAGTCCCTGGTAGTCACTATCAGCAATACATCTAGGACGCTTAGCTCGTCCGATACAACAATAACTAGTTATCGGCGAGATGATTATTTACCTCTTTAATGCTCTGATAGAGTATGTGCTCATGAAGCATTACTTTATGATGGACTAAATGAAGACAAAATATCCCGCGACTAGCCCACCCAACTGCCAGGTTAATATGATGCTGCGTTCATTGTTTTAGTGATTCATCATCGAATTCTAGCATGTTTATGAAACATAATATAAAAGTAACCCACCGACACACAAAAGCTAGTGTGAGGGTACAAAAGCTTGCTAATTTTATCTGCACACTCTCACCCTCGACCCACTCTCCACCCCTACATCGGATACAAATAGCAGAGTAACGTGTAAACAAAGATAGCGGCTGACTCTACGGAAGATCAGGGCTGCTACTACAGAGGATTAGAATCTGGCACTGATCTCCTGTCCTCCTAGATCGACACTTACACAAACGAGCGGGGCAACACACAATGTAAAAGATACACCAAAAATACCAGAAGTGGCCACGAACGTCATGTAACAAGAATTATAATCACTAATTATACCATCAGCACAATCCCATGATCTCAGACGGCTAGTACGTATAAAACCTTTTGAAAGGTTCTTGCGAAGCGATCCACTCACATCGTTTTTTGGCGCACTATTGTGTGTAGCAATCATGTGTACCGCTGGCACGAAAGTATCGTTAATGTGAACGTCTTTTATCTTCTCGTTGGTCGCTCATAAGTTTCATTAAGACAACCCACTCGTTCTGAAACATCTCTTCTACGCCTAACCAAAGCGGACTTGTAATTTATATCTAGACAGCTCTCTCGTCAAATTAATATTAGAGATAACACGGAAATTGCAGCGATTTAAATGAATGATCCAAGGGTTAAAATCGTATATATGCTTTTGTCACTGACGCTTCAGTAACGCTAATAAGGTTCACCCCTACAACACTAAAACGACGGCAGGGACGAGGCACTAAGCAGGATTAATATCACATGGCGATTAACTTCTCGTCATTAATCTGTAAAGTCCGATTTCCCAAGTGTTTGGTGATGCGGAATCAAAAAACAGCCTGAAGCAAGTGTCATTAAGTTCGGTGTACGGCACAGCACGGCACAGCCACGGCGACAGCTCGGCCACAGCACGCACAGCACGGATCACAGCACGGCGACAGCACAGGCACAGCACGGCACAGCACGGCACAGCACGGCAACAGCACGGCACAGCACGGCACAGCACGAGCAACAGCACACGGCACAGCACGTGCACAGCCACGGCACAGCACGGCCACAGGCACGGCACAGCACGCGCACAGGCACAGCACAGCACGGCACAGAGCACGGCGACCAGCACGGCACAGCACGGCGACAGGCACGGCACAGCACGCCACAGCACACACACAGCACGGCACAGCCACGGTCACAGCACGGCCACAGTGGCAACGGCACGACGCACGGCCAGCACGCGGGACACGAGCACCGGACAGCACGGCACAGCACGGCAACACATCACAGGCACAGCACGGCACACAGCACGTGCACAGCGCACGGCACAGACGTGACATGCACGCGCACAGCACGCAAGCACGCACAAGCACGGACAGCACAGCGCATCTTAAGTCACTCCGTAAAGCAGCTGTAATCTGTGTAGGCAGACGAGCGCCTACCAACAACAGACGCCTATGAAGAAACAAGGCTGGCAAGGCGTGGTGATATTAGCCGACCACTAAGTAGGGGAGAGTGCCCAACAGCGAACATGGTGCCTACAGTGAACAGGTGCCCCTCCTGCCTATACTAGTAATGTGATACCACGGATTATTGTATAAATCCGTGGTGATACTTTCATCGATATCGGTGGTGGTAGCTGACACAAGGCCATGATTTTTAAAGTTGGGGCATTCCACGACAAATCGACCAAGACTTAACACCCTCATATTTTCAAAAATTATGAAAATTAGTGCATAGGGTGATCTTGGGCGCTAAAGCCAGCTGTGACAGTCTTGATTTTTTTAGATCAACGGTCACCGAGCTAGAGCCTCGGGCATTTTTGAGAGGTCATGTAAGGCCATCTTTGATCGCCTGTAGCTTGTAAACGAACTGTACGAACGCAATATAACCTCAATGCTTTCAAATTGAAATCATGCGAGGGAATTTTTGGCAATTTCGGATTTTTATTACCCCGTTACTTTGTGACCTAGTTTTTTATGAAATACTTCGATCTGTGGCACCAAAAACTATGCATTTTTGTCTGAAGCCAAATCAGTCTGTATCAATATTCTTTCAAAAGAAAAAGTAAAACAAATGCGTTTTGCCTATAAAGAGTACTTGTTGCCATAGCATGGCAAAACACAACAGGATAGCGGCGCTGGGAAGACTATATCCGAATGTATTTACTTTGGATTTGGTTGAATGATAACAGAAGATGAAAATAACGGGCCAGTGGATAGTATCTAAACTATTTGAAGGAAATTAACATTTACGAATTATATTTGTAATTTCTTCGGCGAGTTTAAAATCCAGGTCTATTGAAGAGAATCATTGTTTGGGAGGGCGTCTTTGAGCACATTGTATGGTTTAATGTGTATCTCTGTGAATCTGGAGAGAGATATCGAGATGCGTAACATGACAGTTTAATAGCGTCTTAGTATTCTGAGAAGCCGAAAATTAGATACATTTTTGTTGTAATCTGAGTGTCAAAGTCAAGGCCATATTTTAAATGTCCTCAATTTAAATATTTGGACATTTATATAATACATTGACCTTTGACTCATCACAAAAGGAAATATTACATTTCATCTCAGAATAATCACCTATCAACTGTAGTTTACCGCATCTCGATATCTTTATCCAGCTAGAGATACACAAAACAATGTTTTTCAAGCGCACCTGCCAATATTGACACTGCCACCTTCCAAAAAGTAAAAATGTACGCCATTTGTGCGTGCAAAATATGAAGTTAAATGTGCTAAACACGATTATGACATTTGTTGTCTCACAAAAGTGCCTCAAAATTCATAAACAAATACTATTTATATTTGGCGGGCTGATTGAGTCATATGAGAGGAATTTTGGGAAATAGAGAAAACCTCACGCTGGCCATATGTATGACTAGTGCATGGCTGAATGTATGGCCAAATGTAAAACAATCGTACCATCATCAAATTTAGTTAAAGAGTGACGACGTCATCGTGATCGCATGGTCCCATTCAAATACACTGGGGACTGGGGATTTTACAGATGTCAAATCAAAGGTCAAATTTCTTGTGATTCAACCTCGGTGGTTGATTTTTACTTATACTATACATAGTTTCAATGCCAAGCAAGCCAAAATGGCTATCTCAACTCAAATATAATGTTAAAGGTGGCAGGTGTCCCTTTAATAGACCTTGATCGTCACCTCAGATCTAAAAAGTTTTGCTTACATTTTCCTCGTAAAAATACTTAGCCGATAATCCAATGCAGTTTAACGTGCATCTCGATCTCTACCAAGGTTCATGGTCATATTAAGTCGTAATTTAAATATTGGAGACTCAAAATCAACTCAAATTTCTTAGTGATTCGACCTCGTGGTTGTTTTTACTTATACTATTCTAGTTTCAATGCCAAGCAGCCAAAATGGCTATCTCAACTCAAATATAATGTTAAGGTGGCAGTGTCCCTTTAATAGACCTTGATCGTCACCTCAGATCTAAAAAGTTTGCTTACATTTTCCTCTAAAAATACTTAGCCATATCCAATGCAGTTTACTGCATCTCGATCTCTACCAAGGTCATGGTCATATTAAGGTCGTAATTTAAATATTGGACTTTAAATATAACCTTGATCTTGACCTCAGATCACACACGAATATTTACATTTTTGTCTCAGAATACTTAGACCTACTCACTGTCGTTTACTGCATGTCGATATCTTTACCCAGTCCAGAGATACACATAGATGTGTTCAAAGCACTACCTGCAATATTTGACCTTAAATAAGACCATGACCTTGACCTTAGATCACAAAAGTATATTTTATTTTCCTCTCAGAATAGTTAGACTTCAATGCTCAAAGAGCATCAAATCGCTCGGCGTAATAATTGACTCGGAGTTGTCCTGGGGCGCGCACGTCTAAAGAGTGTCGTGAGAAAATAATTGCTATTCCTTATCTCTCTTTATAATATCGCCGACATATATTACTGCGCACGTTCTTCAAACCGTCATTCAGGCCTACGTGTTCACACATATCGACGGTACTCATTTGTGGCTGTGAGATGGCGGGGGCGACAGAGATTCAGTTGGGCATAAAATTCAAAAAGTGATCAACTTTGCTGCGAGAATAGTTACCGGTACCAAAAAATATAAGCACGTATCCCCAGCCCTACATTCTCTGGGGTGGCCGAGGGTAGAGGTCATGGTGGCGCACTGCAACCTGGTTAAGGTGTTTCGAGCGCTGATGGAAGAAGGTGTGCCTCAATAGATTCACCGTCACGCGTTTTTTGTTCTCCGTTCCGCTGTGTCCCAGCGTGATACGCGAGCCACGGATCGGGGGAGGCTTAACCTCCGCAGGTTCCTTAAGTTGACTGTCACGCAAGAGAGGTTCTCCATACCGCCGCTGCGGCTGCCTGGAACCGTCTGCGACCGGGTGGCCTGCAGATGGCGCAACGGTTCACACATTTTAAGACCATGCTGACCAATTATTGGCTGTGGACGATGACAGTGACCTATCTGACGCAACGCTGTCTACCTTTAGTGTATATTTGATATCACCTTTGTCTATGTATTGTTGTTTTATTTTAGGCACAATACCTTTTTCTATCATCGCAACTCTTTTATCATGTGTTCCCTTTTTATTCTCATCCTCGTCATTTTGGTGTAAACCCGTACCTATATTGTGTTTTGTTTTTATCGCTTTTTATTGTAGTGTATCTATACTTATTTGTATACTTTTATGGAGTGTTTTGTTTGTATCACAGGTTATCTTTTAGCGTATACTGTTATGCAGTGTGTTCTCTATCATCACTCTGTCTGCTCAGTGTATACTTGTATCATTGTGTGCACCCACGCGAAACTCCAAGATGTGCTTTGTAAATGTATATGACGCAAGACCATAATAGACACTACGTGGATGGTTTTTAATACACTGATTGATTGATTGATTGATTGATTGATTGATTGATTGATTGATAGACCTATCCACTGGCGTTTACTGCATCTCGATATCGCTACCCAGTCGAAGCTACACAGATATTATGTTCCAAGCGCCGCCAACCGTAGTTTTTGCAAAGCCTCAAAGTACCCTTTATAGGCAAAAGGCATTTTGTTTTACTTTTTATTTTGACAGAATATTGATGAAGACTGATTTGGCTTCAGACGAAAATGCATATTTTTTGGTGCCACAGATCGAAGTATTTCATGGAAAACTAGGTCACAAAGTCACGGGCAAAACAAAATGCCAAAAGTTTCTTCGCATGATTTCAATTATAAAACATATGCGGTTATATTTCGTTAGTGCAGTTCGTTTACAAGCTACAGGTGATCAAAGATGGCCTTACAACATGACCTTTCAAAAATACCCGAGGCTATAGCTTGGTGACCGTTGATCTGAAAAATAGGACTGTCACAGCTGGCTTTAGCACCCCAGATAACCATGTCAAACTATTTTCAGAATTTTAACAAATATGAGGGTGTAAAATTTAGTCATTTTTAGTCGATTTGTCGTGGAATGCCCCAGTTGTTAACAGCAATGGCTGCTATCATTTGATTCTGTCAGAATAAAAACAGCTAATTGCTGCGTTTGTCGTTTGCGGTTTGATTTTCGATTAGTGGATTTTGCTTTCCAGAAACGTTATATTTGTATATTTAGTGAAATTAACTTTAGTGGAACCTTTTGCGATGTTCACTGAATAATATGATTGTCATAATTTGCAACAGCCATTTATTGTGTTACTCTCAAATTTGATTTTTAACCCGCGCGGCGTAGGGGGGGGTAAATATTACCCCCCCCCCTCACGTATTTCCGCAATAACTTGAAAACGGTAACAGATAACGACGTCAAAGTTTCAGTACCTTATCCAGCATCAATTTGACGTCTACCTAAAAAAAAATCATCGAAAAAAATAAAGAACTTTGGGAGATAATGACGTTTTGATGACGTCATGTCATGCCATTTTTGGTTGAATAACGATAAATGTTTGATG